>NDXB01016903.1:0-10920 GCA_002631895.1 Agapornis roseicollis
GGGCAGGAAGGAGGGGTTGAGTGGGTGAACGTGCTGCCTGGCTGGGTTCAAACTACAACAAGAAGTTCTAAAGAACTTCCAAGGATGTTAGGAAAACTAAGTTAGACAACTCAGCTTATTGTCAGTCAGTCTGAATGCATTATTCAGAAGTCTACAACTTTATAGACTTTACCAGAGGTATAAAGTGAAAGTGAAAAAAGTGAAAAATCACTTGAGACCAGGTCTCTTGACTAAAGCTGAACTGTATGTACTTCAGATGGGAAAAAAGAAAAGAAGTGAAATGTAATTTAGATTTTTATACAACAGCAGAACAGGTTTCACAGGTATTCCCACAAAATTACAAGCAGCACTTTAAATCATAACAATGAACAGCAGGTCACATAAGTAAGAAGTTACCAGCAGTTCAGCTGTGGAAATCTCAGCTGATAGAACCCAGGCAGAGACCAAACAGATCATAACAATAGATGTGCTGAATTTTCTGTCTTCAAGAACAATCTCCAAATCATCTATTCTATGCTAGAATAAAACAATTAGCAAACTGGAGAGGCAAAATATTTGATCTCTTATAGCAAACCATTTGCTATAAGCAGGCTGACTCCCTATCAAATAAACCCCTGACAGGGGTCATGTCACAACAAAGTGCAGAATCATTGGAAGTGGAAGAAATTGCAGATGTCAGTAAATCCTTCAAGGCATAGACAACATTAAGTTCAAGCAAGGATACAGGGGACTATGTAATGCTTTTCTGGAAGAAATTCAGACACAGCCACTGGGAACACTCACAACTGAACCAGCTCTTTACATCATCTTCTGTAACACTGCTAGACAGTGTGTCTTGTACAGGACTGTGGCTTTATTTCTTTTACATATGTACGCTAAAAAGACTTTGGCTAAAGGTAGCCCTTCTCTATGTAAATTCAGATCCACCTTATGTTAACATGTAGCTAATACCAGGTTAGGGCCTCTGCTTAAGCCCCAGCTCCATATTTCCACTCCAATCTGCCAGCAAATCTGGATGCATATGCATGTAAACGTATGTATGTCCCCATCCAAAAGCATCTTTATAGAGAGCATGAGCACAGGATAAGGGAAGCTTTAAATTCCTAAAGGCTCTTGGTATTTTGAATTGGGTGATTTTTTAAATTCCTTGTCTGACACTGAAACCTGACTTAGGTATCCTATTTCAGCACTTTGAGCAGAGGAAAAATCTCTATCAGCCCAGGTTATCCACCTTGAGCAGGAGGAAAACCATTCCAAACCTAGGAGTTCTCTGGTGTGGGTGACCTCCCAGGTGCCTCCCCACTTCTCCTGGTGGTGTCACAGGAGAGACTCCGCTTCTGCTTTATGGTATTCTGCTTATTGTGAGGAAGCAGTCTGAAAGTGTGACCCCACAGTCAGTGGGGGCACCAAGGGGACCATGAGCCTTAGACAAGCCCCCACACATACTACCTGTCTGGTGTGGATAGTCTCAATTGTGTCCAAATTCAATTTTTTCCTCTGTTTCATTCCCACATGATTCAGGTATTGTATCACTAAGTTTGAAACTCTTCACATGTCTTCTTGGGAAGGTGGGTCACTTACATTAGGATCAGAAATCTTGTTAGGAAAACTTAATTTTGGAAGGTAAAGTTTAGAGATGTGTTTGAAAAATCTCATGTATTAATCCAGTGCTTAGTGTTGTGTTCTATGGCACACAGATGCAATGCATACCTTGAGGAAAAAATAACAATCACTAAGCACTAAAATCTGATATAAACTCTAAATTCTCCAATACAAACATTTAGTTTACTTTTAGAAAATAGGTAATTCCAGAACAAAGGCAAGGCCAAGATACCTTCACTGCCATTACAATTTTTATTAAAAGAATGAAAATTACTTCTGAGATATTACCATAATAATACCAAATACAAATATATTTACATTATCGGAACTATTTTGCAGAAGATTTTAAAACATCCATCTCTGTTAAGACTGAAAAGCTGAAAATGCACATTTCAATATTCATTAAAGGAATTAAAATTAGCAAAAAGTTGAAGAATCAGCCATGGCTGACTAGGATAGCTAAGAGTCCTGGGGGAATGTTTCTTCCCAGTTTTGCAAAATGCTGTTGGAAAACTAATTATGAAGTTTTTTTTTTTCCTAGCTTCATATATTCTTTCATGCTCTTCTCAAGAGATAAACATGTTTCATACACTCTCTTAAGGGAGGTAGGAATGGATTGATTTCTTTATATTTGTTGTTTGAAATCTCAACTTGAAGTCTTTTGAGCAGTCAAAACAAAAATGGAAACTCTGAAAAACAGAGTTCCTAAATTACTAGCATCCCAAGCTAAACTGGGTATCTGTGTGATACCAAATGACAACGTGGAGAGAGGTCCTGAAAGGCTTTAAGTATCTAGATAGAAAGCAGAAATTAATTATGCTAAGAAAACCCAGAGTTCATCAGAAATATTTGCCTTTGTAGTAGACAAGATTAGTTTAATGTGATATACCAAATAGTTTCTCATCAGTAGAAAAATTATCACATATACATTGATTTGTAATTTTTTTTTTTTCCAGACGGTTTTATGTGATTAATAGAAAGAACTTGTGTTGCTCTGGATGATGGTTTTGGGCTGTCATCCAGCTGCTGGCTTTGAAAGTTTTATTTGAGCTTTGTCACCCATACTCTTTTTTCTTTTTTTTTTTTTTTTGTTCCAAATAAGTGATACAATGGGGAAAACTATAAAACGTACCTCAGAAAAACAAACATAACCAAGTAAAAGTAAGTGCTTGCATGTTAGAATGTTTGAGCTTACTCTGAGTTCATGAACCACTTCCCTAATATACAAAACATTAGACACTGATTTATAACCATTTCTGTAATTCCTCTGCAGTTTTATCATGACAAAATTATATCCTGAGGTAGAACTGAAATGTCAATTGATGATAAGCACACTATTGCACCTTTTCACAGGATGGTAATGGAAAATGTCTATAAATCTACCTGTTAAGAAGTCAATACAGATTACACCAGCAGCTGACTTCAGGTTATGCTATTCTTAGGTTGGCAATTACATGTCACATTACAGACTTTTATTAAGCCAAATTTCAAATAACTATCAAATGGCATGTTTTTCTGCAGAGGCATCAAAAACCCCCTTATTTTTCACTATTTTATGGTGATCCAACTGATGCCAGTTTATTGGAGAAAATGTGCATCACAAATGAGCTGAGACAAGCTAAACAAACCTCTCAAAAATCTAGGACGTGGCGTTCACTTTCAGTGTGTGCGCTACCATTTGTACAAGCCTGAATGTAATCCATTATGTCATCTCTGTTCAATGAGGCTAGAGAAAGCAGAAACATTAGCATCAGTGAGCTGTCAAAAAGCAGACCTATTTGCAAGTGTTGAGATTGAAGCACAGAAGGGAACGTTCTGCACAGGATCACCAGCTTTGCCTAACGGAAACATACTTGAAATGTGGGCCAAACAAGTCTAGGGCATCACAGCTTAAAGGACATATTTCACAGCATATTCATGGCACAGCTTTTTGCAGGTTTTTATCATGTTTCAGAGCAGTATATTGTGGAGAGAGGGTGCAGCAGAGGAACAACCTCTGAATTCAGTGAAAAAAGGATTGTGCCCATTGCATCACTTCAAAAAGTATTTATTTTTCCTAAGGGCAATACAGGTTTAGAGAGACTATGGTTTATAATTCTATGTTTAAAAAGATCCTGCAGTAACCAATACACATGGCCATCAAAGTTTCAATAACTGATTATTGCATACCTGCACCTCAATATTTTCCTTTGGCTTCTTGTTTGCTGTCTGTGAAGTTGATAGCATATGAAAGGAGGAGGGTGACCAGTGCAATTCTTTTAAAAGAAGTTTTGAAATGTCTGTGCAGCAGAAGCATGAGATAGTCTGAATAATTCCTTTATCATTGCCTTGTTGTTTGTTGGGCTTTACTTTTTTTTGGTAGCCAATGACTTAGCTACTTCAGAGTGCTATTTCCTTCCTTATTTAGAAAAACAAATCAAAACATTAAAAAAATGTGTGGAGAAGCAAGGTTTCTTTTACTTAACGTACTGGGACAGTTCCCATTCCAAGATGCCAAAACTCTCACTTTCCATGAACATACTGTAGTGTCCATTTATTGGGAAAACTTTTGACTAATACAAGATAAATATTTGGAGGGCTTGAACCTAGCTTATACTTCAGTGTTTTTATTTTCTTTCTTCTGCTGTTTGTTTACCTTGTGTAAAATTAAATAAATAAGAACAAAAAAACAAAACCAAAACCATTGACCTCTTTTGCTTGAACACCTGTGTTGGAACTCAGTCACACGAATGACTAATGACATATTTTAAGAACTGTGAGCTGCTTTTTTTTTCAGAGGGGAATCAGAGTCTGCAAAATAGTGTTGCAAAAAATATTACAGAATATGTCACAAAAGAATCTTTCAAAAGAATCTGAGTCTCTGTGTAAGTATAGAAAATATCAGCTAAATGTTGTGAGGTTTAGAATTTATTAATCTTATTATGTTAATGCTGCTTTAGTAAAATGCAAGTAAGAAAATGGTTCAATTCCATTTTAAATGCACTCTGTTTTTCTATCAGTTATAAATAACATTGTAAAAAAATTGTGGAGAAACTGAAAATCCAATTTGAAAGCTAATTCTTAAAAACACTGAACAGCACTGATACCACTTTTCTCTAGTTTCTTTCACCTGCTTTCTGTTCTTGCAAACTGTTCCCATTTCAGGTATCTTTTTTCTCATATTTTTTGTTGTTAATATGTATCGCCTGAGGTTGGATGTGGACTCAGCAATTCCCAGCTACTTTATAAAGCCTACAATTAAGGTTGTATCTCATTTTTAAAACTCATCTATTCTTTGGAAGAATTTCGAGCTTCTACAAATCAGTAAATGTAGGGAAAATAATGGTACGGTACTTATTACAGAAAAAAGAATGTCAGCTAGATATGACAACTTGGACCAATTTTGTTTCACCTTGGATCTTTTACGAAATGCCATTCCTTGATTGCTTCCACTTATTTCTGTTCTCATATGACCTCTTTTCTGTCCTTCTCAGTTTTTCCTTGCTGTGATATTTCTCACCAATTTTCAACTTTCTTCTTTTGTTATTTTGCCAGACTTCTATTGAAATATTTTGTGTTCATAATAATTTGAATTAACAATTGACACACTGTCTCTTGAAGTATGAATACATACCATGCATGTAGTATGATTAATAGCTGATCATGACACAATCACAATGCTGAAATGTTTTTTGGCATAATTTACATAAAGCAATTGTTCTTTATCTACTGTAATTAATTGTTACTCAACTTAGAGTCTTTACTGCCAAATCTGTATATTCTCAGTATCTTCAATAACAAAGATACCGAAAAGTTAAAATTAAACTAACAATATAATGTAGTTAGTAAAATCTAAAAAACTGTAAAGCAAAACAATAGGTCTTAGCTCACTGTTTCTTTGCACTAAGAAGGCTTTCAGATAGTAATGGGGCTGCAAATAATCTGTGGATTTCATTTTTGCTGAAGCTGCTAAACAGTCTTGAAGATGAGACATACTTTTTATCCTGAAAAAGAGCATGATTAGAAAAATTAGAAATAAACTAGACATAAAACTAGAAAAGTAGATGTAAATTTGTCCTGGGTTCAGCAGTAGCAGCCATTTTTCTCCTTCTTAGTAGCTGGTGCAGTGCTCTGGTTTTGACTTTCAGCCTGGGAACAGTGCTGATAACACTGATGTTTTCAGTTGTTGCTAAGTCATGTTTAGTCTGACCAAGAACTTTCTGAGTCTCATGCTCTGCCAGGGAGGAGAGGAAGCCGGGAGGAAGCACAGACAGGACACCTGACCCAAACTAACTAAAGAGGTGTTCCATACCACAGCACGTCATGCCCACTATATAAACTGGGGGCAGTTGCCTAGAAGGATGAGAACACTGCTTGGGTCGGGCTGGGTATCGGTCGGTGGGTGGTCAGCGGTTGTATTCTCTTCCCTTCTTATTTCCCTTATGATTATTATTATTGGTGGTAGCAATAGTGTTTTGAGTTATACCTTAGTTACTGGACTGTTCTTATCTCAGCCTGTGGGAGTCACATTCTTTCCATTCTCCTCCCCATCCCTTTGGGAGCTGGGGGGGGAAGAAGCAGGTGAGAAAGCGAGTTGTGTGGCTGAGCTTAAACCAGGACAAAATTTTAAACAGCCAAATGAAGATAATACTCATCAAGGTCAATGTGGAAGGATAATTAATCCTGTCACTGAGTTGTGTAGAGAAGTTAAAGTGCAAATGCTTGTGCTTTTTTATTTTTTTTTTTTTTTTTTTTTCCTGACCACAGATTTACACCCCATCAATCTAGCAACAGAAATTAGTATTTTATTTGTCTACAGGTGTAGAACAATGAATTTGCTTAGAGCTGTGAAATAGAAAACTCAATCTCTGATAGCTTTAACTTCAAAGATTTGCTATCTGAAATTATTATGATGATCTGAAAAATATTATACAGAGGCATTAGAACTACTTTGCCAAAATAAAGAAGATAAACAGTGATTCCTGAGCATGACAGAGAAACAGCAGTTTAAAGACACTAATGAAATAATGTAAGTGAAAGAAAAGAATAGGGAAAAATCCACTAGAACTAAAATTAAAAAAATAAGGATGAAAAAACCCTAAACTACAGAATATCTTCAAAAAAGATGCATAGGTGAAGAGTATTCTTTAAGAGTACTTAAAGAAACAAACTGTGTTTTGATGCACTCGATGTACTTCAGCTTTTTATTTAAGTTGCACAAAAGAGATCAACTATAAACACATGCTACAAAAGCTTGAGATGGGTGGCATTTCACATGTAAGTAAAATATTTTTTTAGATTTCAGAAAACTTTTTACATGTAAGGCATGATTCTGACATGGTTAAGCTTGTTCTGAGACCTCATAAATTCTGCCTTAGTACTGGTTTCATAAGTAAAGCTAGGAATGAAACACTAAACTGAGAATGTGTTTTACCGGCATGAGACTACTTGGTTTGCAGATAAGCATGATCTTAATCATTTAGTTCTACCATCACAAACTAACAGTGAAAAAAGATTTAAGGCAATAAAACAATGCTTAGACAAAGTTGTAGAATCAGACTGAGTTGATTTAACATTGCTAATTTATAAGCTAACAGCATTGAAAAGTGCTTCAATGCTTAGAGGTTGGTGGGGGGTTTTTTTTGGTTGTTTTTTTTTTTGAGAAACTGGCGATTTCAATGCCTATAATAGATGCTGATGTTAGAGGAACTGAGAAATTACAGACATATTAAGACTGGGAAAGGAAAAAACATCACTGAAATCACTGTTGCTTTATCAAAATGACACAATGCCAATCTGTGATGGAAATCTTTTTGAGGGGTATAACAGAAAGTTGTCACTTTGAAATTGATAATCCAAGTCACTCCTAAAATAGGGAAAAACCTCAAGTCACTTACATGGAAGAAGCAAGAAAAGGATGGATTAATAACCGAAAAGGTAAACAGCATCCTTTTAGACAGGGGATTTTAATATGCAGCTTTTGTTTCCCTTCCCTATTTTAGAAAAGGTCAGTGTTTCTAGACAGAAGTATAAGACAGCTGAGACCATCATAACACTGTCTGAAAGTGATTGTGCATTTCTTGACAGCAGTAAGTATGAGTGACAGGCAGCATTATGCATATCAGAGGTTAAAGGGCATCAATGAATTCAGTCATTGGATAGATATTTGGAATTACACTGCAGAGTTCTGTAAAATATTTCCTTCTTTTCCTTGAAAAGACAGATGTGAAATTAAAACTTCGGTGCCAGTTTCAACAAGTATCCTAAATACCTTAATTCCATGTAAACATCATCTGTTACACTGTTTAGATCTCTCCTGGTATCTTGGTTGGTTTAGGGTGTAATAGCTTGAAACTGAAGAAGCTCATGGATTATTTGGTACTGTCCTGGGTTCAGCAGTTGCAGTCAGTTTTTCTTCTCTTTAGTAGCTGGTGTTTTGACTTAACCCGGGAACAAGGCTGATAAGGCCAATGTTTTTGGTTGTTGCTGAGCGATGTTTGCCCTGACCAAGGACTTTGTGAGCCTCATGCTCTGCCGGGGAGGAGGGGAAGCCAGGAGGAAGGAGGGACAGGACTGTACTGACAGGACCAAACTGATCAAAGAGGTATTCCATACCATAGCACGTCATGCGCAGGATGTAACTGGGGGTGATCCGGAAGGCCTGGTTCTCTCGGGGTGGTGGGAAGAGGTGGTCAGTCAGCACTCGGTTGGTGGGATGTTGTGAGTTATCTGTTGGTGGTTGATGGGATGCTGTATTCTTTTCCTTTATCATTATTATTATTGGTGGTAGCAGTAGTGATTTGTGTTATACCTTAGTTACTAAACTGTTCTTATCTCAACCTGTGGAAGTTGCATTCTTTTGATTCTCCCCCCATCTCTCTGGAAGCAGGGGAGGACAAGAAAGGGGGGGTTGAGTGAGTGAACAAGCTGCATGGTTGGTTGAGTTTAAACCATGACAGGTACATATAGGTCAAAATGATCATTGGGTAAAAGGTGCATTTCTTTCAAGTATGCTGAGTCCAAACAGGGACAAAACTTGTGATATATAACATACATGCCCTTAAGTCATTATAAAAGGGAAAAAAAAAAAAAAAAGATCCAAACCCAAAAACCCAGACAAGCTAGAGCTCTTCAATACCAGCAATAGCATCCATCTCTCTGGGTGTCATAACTGAATTTCTTTATCCTTTATATTTAAGGATAAAACATTTACAGCAGGCAGGAATGCGTAAAGACTTTGTGAGGATTTCAAGTAGCGCTTTGTTCTGTGTAGACCCCATTGATGCCTTCTGCTACAGAATTCAGGAAGGGACCAGACTCATCTAAGTTTTTATAAACTGAGGCAAACTCCTGACTAACTTGGTATGGCTTTTACTCCCTATGTTCACAAGGAGATGAATGGCTGAACTAATTCAGGCAGTTTACTAGAGATATGGGTTTTAACAGAGTGCATTACACACAGCTGCGGTGTCTCATCAAAGCTAGTCCCTGTGCTCTGTGCCACATAAACCAATCTCTACTATAGCTTCACTCAATTCCCCAGTTGTCTTCCTCTTCCTTTCTACCTGCTACAGAGAAGTGATGTGTTAATTACATAATTAACACATTTTCTTTGTAATTAACCTGGCCTTCTCTTTCTCCTGACTAGCCACACCAGAAAGAAGGATGTCAGGTGGATCAATTTACAGCAATTTAAGCTGTTTACAAGCAAATAGGCATTTTAAAACAAATAGTATGCTTAAAAGGTCTCAATAGGGAAACAAGTTTTATTACCAGCTACTGAGGTAGTAAAAAATGACATTTTCATTAGAGTAATATCTATGTTGTACTCTCTAATGCCTACCTTGGGAAAAGTTGAGGAGCATTTGCTAGGAAAAAAAAAAAAAAAAAAAAAAAAAAAAAAAAAAAAAAAAAAAAAAAAAAAAAAAAAAAAAAAAAAAAAAAAAAAAAGTAAAATGTGTCCCACTGGGCAGAAAAAGGGAAGAAGAAAAGATTAGTCTGAAACAATCAACTGCTGAAAGGGTGCAGGATCAGAGAGAACATTTCCTGATAGCAGTCTTTGGGTGAGGCGTTAGTTATTCTCTCCTGCTTGGAGCATGTTGCTTTGTGTAGCTGGCTTTCCCTGGGTAAAAGCTTGCTAAAGGGTGATTAGGAGCAAGAAGGTTTTGGGGTTAGACTACTGCATTATTCTATTTGATTCAGGTAGGCATTGTTATGGAGGGATTTAATTTTTATGGTTGTGAGTGTAACAGAACATTTTTAAACAACTAAGGCTAATTCAAAAGAGAGGGTTAAGTATTGCTATAAAATACAGCAGTGCTTTGATTTTAAGTGATTGATCTCCTGAGTGGAATCCAAAACCTGATACGAACTGTTCAGTGTAGAGATTTAGTTCAAATCCATTTTCTCTTCAGAGCGTAGGTGACCTACCTATTACAGGCTCAAAGTTTTAATTTTGTCAACTTTGGAACTGTAGAGTGGAGGAATTTGTTGACGGTTCTCTTTTAAAAAAGAAACATTAAAAAAAGGGAAAATGGGTGGGGGGACACAAACAACCCAGTAGTTCCATTCCTGCATTGTCAACTGTAGCTGCTTACCACAAGAAGTTTAGTCTGTAGTATTTTACGTATCTTACCTAGTTAATGTTTCATGAAGAAATATAAAGAACTTTGGCATCTGGTGCTTCTCTTTGTAGGTAAGTTGGTTTGGGTTTGGTTTTGCTTTTTTTTTTCGTAGTTGTATATGTTTTTATTCTTTTTTTACATGATCTTTCTAACAACTGTGTTACAATGTAAAAGCAGTTGACAACATTTTCCCATAAAATGTTTAGAAGAATTAAGAGACTGCTTGTATGACTTTATCTGTATCTTTATTCTAAAGGCATTTTGAGAAGCTATCAAGCAGTAAAAATCACAGGTAAATGAAGAAAAGTAAAAAACTAAAAAAAGCTAGTTTGTTATGTGGTACTTGATTTAAGGGGGAACTTGTACGGTCCCTGTGCTCAGCTTTGCCAGTACTGAGATGTTTGTGAAAATACACTGAAGAGAAACTTGTAGCACTTGAGAAATAGTAATGTAAAGTAAAGGCAACAATGAAAATTTGGAGTGGTTTAAGTGTGTTGAGGTAGAAGAACAGAGATTTCCAGAACTATAAATTCTGACTTAAGTGGCCATGTTCTAAGTTTTGCTTCAGATCTTGAAACCTCATTTTAAATTGGGGTACTAAAGCTTCAGTAGGATTGTTATAAACTCAGAAGTAGTTCTATATTCTTCAGGTGCAATAAAGAACAGCAGAGCAAGACACTTTTTTCTTTTTTTTTTTTTTTTTTTTTTTAATGAC
>NDXB01016903.1:11468-23391 GCA_002631895.1 Agapornis roseicollis
TTTTTTTTTTTTTTTTTTTTCTTAATGACAACTGAGAGTTTCATTTAAAAGGGTTTCCAGAAAGCCTTTTCAGCTTATTTCTGGAATTTGTCTATTGTTCAGATGCAATGCAGTATTTAGTTCATCCTCAAATTAGTTGATTTTTCAAAGCTTTTCTAAAAACAAAATTCTTTGTATTGATAATTACATTTCAGGAGCACACTCTTGAGAGCAGTGCACGCTGGTGATGCAGTATGGTAATGGCATGGAGGATGCAGTCCACGCACTACTGTGTGACTCAAAGGGAGAATGTCCTCAGTGCAAGGGGATGCTCTAAGCTTATCCTGCTTTTTAATTTCAGTTTATTTGCTGTAATTGCTGTTCTGGAACCATGATCAACTTAAAAAGTAGTACCTGAGACACCATTAACAGATCTGGGTACTTAGCTTGAAAGAAAGCAAAACCCCATGACATTTTTAACTTTGCTTTGTTGCAGCCATCTGTCTTGGCCAGGGCTTAATACTGAACCTGTAAACGTAAAGTGTTATCTTATCTGCATGTCTTTTTGAGACATGTCGTAAGGAACTATTGTTTATAAGTACAGACGCTCAGTATGCTGAAGGACCTGTCTACAATCTTGTATAACTGTAGGGAATGGGCTTGTCCAAGCAAGCAGAGATGTCTTTATGATGCACTAAATGTATTTTCCAGCTCTGGGCACTGTGGTGGTGAGAACTGCAGTCTTTGGAGATACTGGGTGTGTGCAGCAGGTTCTGATATCAACTCCTTTGTTAGGAAGGCTCTGTTCCTTTGAATCCTAGCTAAGAGCTGTCTGCCTCCAGACAGGATGTAATTGGATTCCAGGTGTTCCTCTAGGGATTCTACCTGCCTTACAGCTCTTCTTGTATGTTCTTCAATCCACTTTAAAGCAGTATTGGGAATTTTCATTCATAGCAGCACAAACAAATATCCATTGACGACAGTGGGGCCCTGCCCCTGTGCTACATCATGCTGCCTTTAAAGTCAGCATCACAAAGTAACTACACAGCACTGGAGAATGAGGTTCTGTGCAAGTCTTAAAGGTATTTTGTCACTGAGCACATTACTGCTTCAAAATGATAAGGGGAGAGACGAGCATGAACAGTAGTATCTAAGTTAAAAAATCCTTGACCAATAGAGAGTGAAATAAACTACATGGTATATCCCGAACAACAGCCAACTGAATCACCCCTGATTATTCCTGACATCAGCCTCTGGGATTCCCTCTTTCCTCCTGAACTGTGTGCTCTAAGAAAAAATTACAAAATAAAAGAGATTGCCAACTGCTATTCAAATGATAAGTGGTGCATGCTAATTACATTTTATATGGTGATTAATTAAAAATAACCATGCAAATGTCTAATTTAAGAGTCACTCACTTCACTAAGTCTTCAGACACTGCCTAGCTGCCCTAGGCATTTGGTAGTTAGGCAATTTATTCAAGCTTTCAAAGTATTCTCAAAATGTCTAAGATAATGAAGGTTCTTGAAAAAGTTCCAGCTAGCTTGGAATATATAAACAGAGGTTTCAGAACAGTAAAATAGCACTGCATATATTTGCATTTTTGAGCCAAAGTACTCTGTGTATACATAAAAATAGACCAGGAAGGAAATAATAGAGATTTGAAATAATCTGAATATTTAGTTGCAGCACATAGTGAACTAGTTCACAGGTTATTAAAGTGGCTGAAGAAAATTAAACGTAATCCTACTTAGATCAGACTCCTTTTTTTTTTTTCTTTAAATAGGAAGATTTTGATACATACATAGACAGGAACCTTCTTTAAATCTTCTTTAAATAGGAAGATTTTGATACACACATAGACAGGAACCTTTCCTTATTCACAAACAAACATAATTGTATCAGGGGAGCTAGGTCATAACAACTAACTCTATTCTATGATTATTATTCTATGATTCTATAACTGTGACTTGGTTCAAATATTGTGAATTTTAATAAGTGGAATATACAATTTACAGATTACGTTACAATGGCCTAGTGAATGGGAGATTAAAATATACAACGTGAAGAACATTTTCAGAAAGTAATGAATAAAAACTTACAGAAATATAGAATCATAGATTAGTTAGAGTTGGAAAGGACCATGGGCAGGGACACCTCACCCCAGACCATGTTGCCCAAGGCTCTGTCCAACCTAGTCTTGAACACTGCCAGGGATGGAGCATTCATAACATCCTTGGGCAACTTGTTCCAGTGCCTCACCACCTTCACAGTAAAGAACTTCCTTGTATCTAGCCTAAACTTCCCCTGTTTAAGTTTAAGCCCATTACCCTTTGAACTATCACTACAGTCCCTAATGAAAAGTCCATACCCAGCATCCTTACAGGCCCTCTTCAGATACTGGAAGGCTGCTACAAGGTCTCCGTGCAGCCTTCTCTTCTCCAGGCTAAAGAGTCCCAACTTTCTCAGCCTGTCTTCCTATGGGAGATGCTCCAGCCCCCTGATCATCCTCGTGGCCCTCCTCTGCACTTATTCCAACACTTCCATGTCCTTTTTATGTTGAGGACACCAGAACTGCACACAATACTCCAAGTGAGGTCTCACGAGAGCAGAGTAGAGGGGCAGGATCACCTCCTTTGACCTGCTGGTCACACTCCTTTTGATGCAGCCCAGGATGTGGTTGGCTTTCTGGGCTGCAAGTGCACACTGTTGGCTCGTGTTCATTTTCTCATCGACCACCACCCCCAAGTCCTTCTCTGCAGGGCTGCTCTGAATCACTTCTCTGCCCAAGCTGTAGCTGTGCCTGGATTGTTCTGACCCAGGTGTAGGAACTTGCACTTGTCATGGTTAAACTTCATGAGGTTGGCATCAGCCCACCTCACAAGCGTGTCAAGGTCCCTCTGGATGGCATTCCTTCCCTCCAGCGTATCCACNTGGATTGTTCTGACCCAGGTGTAGGAACTTGCACTTGTCATGGTTAAACTTCATGAGGTTGGCATCAGCCCACCTCACAAGCGTGTCAAGGTCCCTCTGGATGGCATTCCTTCCCTCCAGCATGTCCACTGCACAGTTTATAATTTACCTTTTTTGGTAATGAAAAAATAATGTTAGTACTTGAATTGCTTTTTAAGGATTTCATTCTATATGTCTTTTTATGTAGAATTTTCATTGATTTTGGTCAGTAAATAACGACAAAACAAAGTGTCCAAGAAAATCCCTGCATTTAATTTTGTATTTCTGCTTAAGTAGGAAACAGTACTGTAATGATTATTGCCATAAAGTACTTGCAGCTTCTGTATCAAAGAAGATAATATACTCTATTCCACAGTATCATACTCTCATAACATATCTTTTTTGTCTCAAGTCCCTTTACCAGATACACAATGTTTTCCAGAGGTTAATAAGTGTTGGATTATGACAAATGGTTTTAAGAGCCTCACCTGCACTGGGGCAGTTTCACTCCAATAAACAAATAATCAATATAGCCATCTTGAAAGAGAGAATGATGTTGTAAGTTGTTACCTATATCATTCTGGACCAGTTTAGAGTTGTTTCATGTCTGAAACTGTTCCAGTAAATTCTATGTGTACATCAAATTTATGTTCAGGAATATTGTGGTATCAAAACAGAGAAAATTCAGAACATTAAATGCAGAATGCACTTATTTTCTCATGCATAAGTGGTGTTAGAATCATAGAATCATAGAATAGTTAGGGTTGGAAAGGATCCTAAGATCATCTAGTTCCAACCCCCCTGCCATAGGCAGGGACACATCACACTAAATCATGAACGCAAGTTTTTATCCAACCTGGCCTTGTTGCTACTGGTCTCCAAGAATTTCACCCAATTTTTCAAAAATTAATTCGGTAATAACAGATGATTGTTTTCTGAGACTATTCTAGTTCACAGAAGGCTACAAATAGAGTGATAAGCTTCTGTATCTGCATACATTCCTACCTGCAAAGACTTCACAAGCATAAAAGTAAAATTAATTATAGTATTAATTATGAAGTATTTATTCAGGTTTTATATTTATTCATTCAGGTTTTATAAATAACAGCGTTTCTTGCCACTTACAGTGAAACTCATAGCAGCTGAGTTTATGCAGTACACTTTCCATTATTTATTAAAATTATTTTGACACCCAGAATAATTATTTTAATTTTTAATGATATACTGTGGTAAACTTAGTTATTGTTTGGGTATATAAAACTTTTTTTGTAAAAGAAATTTAGTATGCTGTCTATTTTATTATTTCTTTTTAGTCCTAATTAACTCAAGTATTTCAAGTGATGGGATTCGGTTTACTTCCCACTTTGGGGAAAGAACCCATGGCAGAACCCATTGTAGATGTATCAACACTGTAATCTCCATGTTTCTACCAAATCACCTCTTTGTGTGTCCAGAAATTATGTTTGGTATCTATTAATCTGATATTTCCCCCAAATTAAAAGGGCTTTTTCTGTTTACTGATGACCTGTGTATGAGGTGTCTGGAGTAGTTTGAGGCTTTACTAGGTAATACTTCAAATACTATACTAATTACAGAGGAGTATTTAATATGTTTTGTGGTCTCACAGTATTCTTTAATTCCAAATGGAGGGGCTTCTTCATTGAGCTGACATCTTGGGTGTTCATAAGGAGTGCATTTAATACATAATTGCTTCAGTTGTGGGTGAGGTACCTGAATATTTGTATGTTTCTTCAGATTTGCAAATACAGCTCAGTTGCAGATTTTTGACTCTTAAAAATTAAATTCTCTGTTTTCTGAAGTAGCTTTTTTTTCCAATATATATTAGCTATATGTCGTGGTTTAAACCCAAGCAACCACACAGCTCATTCACTCACTCAACCCCCTTTCTTGCCCTCCCCTGCTTCCAGAGAGATGGGGGGAGAATCAAAAGAATGCAACTCCCACAGGTTGAGATAAGAACAGTTTAGTAACTAAGGTATAACACAAATCACTACTGCTACCACCAATAATAATAATGATAAAGGAAAAGAATACAGCATCCCATCAACCACCAACAGATAACTCACGACACCCCACCAACTGAGTGCTGACCGACCACCTCTTCCCACCACCCCGAGAGAGCTAGGCCTTCCAGATCACCCCCAGTTACATCCTGGGCATGATGTGCTATGGTATGGAATACCTCTTTGGTCAGTTTGGTCCTGTCAGTACAGTCCTGTCCCTCCTTCCTCCCAGCTTCCCTTCTCCCTGGCAGAGCATGAGGCTCACAAAGTCCTTGGTCAGGGCAAACATCGCTCAGCAACAACCAAAAACATTGGCCTTATCAGCCTTGTTCCCGGGTTAAGTCAAAACACCAGCTACTAAAGAGAAGAAAAACTGACTGCAACTGCTGAACCCAGGACACTATATAACATATATAGTTATATATTTATATAGATCTCACCCATAGCCCAACAATTAAAAGAGATTCCTTGTTTCTGCTGGATGTTTGAATTAGAAATTAAATTAGGAAACAATTTTTTAAAGACATCCATAGAATAATAAGATAACAGATGGAAAAAATATTTAGCAAAATATTATATTTCTCCTCCATCTTATGATTCAATTCCCCCATGCTGAAACTCCCCCAGACTGGCTTCATCATAATATTAGAAGCAGTGACAATCAGTTGAATATCTACAATATGTAAGCCAGAGATATACTTGTCTAAGTATTTCTACTTTCTCTTTCCTCTTCTGTTTTTTTGGACACAAGTTTTATTGCTGCAGTTTCATAAGTATGTTTTATTTTCACCTGGTATTTGTTAGATTGGCTCTCACCATGGTTGTTATTTTCTGGGAAACTTGAAAACTCAATTGAACTGCTGCTGAGAACCAACAAAGTCAAGAATAGATTTGCTGGTTTCAGAATGCCTGTTTCACATCAATCAGCAGCACAAAAAATTTGGCTAGGACCGTGAAGTGAGTGACTCAAAAGCATCAATGTATTGTCTTCCAACCATGTTCTTTGTTAAGACAATGTGAAGGATAAGGCATCATGTGAAGGCATGTGACCGCTCTGAGCCTCCTGTCTGTATGATCAAGAAGTCCATGACTTCCCTCTCTCATTTTGCTAGACCCTACTAGTGTCCACTTCCACCTTTACTAGTAGCCCCTACAGGTAGGGTGCCATTCCTGGGTTCTGTGTGGGCAAGTCTGTGAAACAGTGATTGCATTAGCCAGATATTAACTCCCTTTGTCTCATGTTTCTACTCTTACCTTGTGTGTACACAACAGCTACACCCTGCAGAATAGTATGATTCAACTGAGCTGCTAATTCTGATGAGCCCTAAATAACACTGCTATTCCAATTGCCTGGATGTGACTAATTTATGGGTTTTTTTTCTTCCAAATCTTAAGATTTGAATGAAATGGGAAACTGGCTAATAGGATGTTTTGCTGAACTTGTTCTCCACTTTCTTTCAGAGTATACAAATGTAACATATCCATTTACATATAAAGTATGTAAATATAACAGGTGTTTATATTTCAGAACAATAATGATGGCTTCACCTAATTTATTTAGTTCATTTGTTCCCTATTTTATTCTCTGAATTATTTCCAAAGAATTTTAATAGAAAAGCTTTATCTAAAAATTCTGCAGAGATAAATGCCTAAATATTTTCAGCTCATTTACCTTTTTTGCAGACCCAGTTACCATAACAACTTGAATTATCGCTATAGTGATATTATTTTATTATGAAGTGTAGTATTTGTCATAAGCAACATATTTTCATAAGCATCTTGACCTTCAAAATTAAAGTTATTTGCAAACATTTTCTGAAAAGTATTTCTTAATTTCGTATAGAACAATATGTCATAGCAAAAGATATGCAAGGGATAATTTGGTTTTAAATGGGGTTTGCTTTTTAGTTAAAAAAAATCAAAAAGCTCCTCCTCAGAAATAACTGAAATCTTGAATACTTATATTGTGAGGATCTTCATTATCCCTCTAAATTATTTTTTAAAAAGCTTATTTTTGCTTCTCACATTTCTCACCTCTACTAGGGCGTTAGCTGAACATTTCTATTTATATCTGTAAGAACCTGAGGAGCAAAAAAAAAAAAAAGACAGGTTTTTACGAAATTCCTTCTGTTTAAAAAACCAGCACATAATAAACATAACAGAATAATAATATGGCAATATAATAAATATATATGTAATATTACATGTATTATTGTGTATAATTTATAATTCATAAAATAATAGCACTTTTCCTTATTTAATCAGGTGTAGGTTATGAGAGAAATATCTATTTTTTTTCTAGGATATTTTTTTCTCTACCAGTTTCAGTTTATTTCTCTTCCTTTTTTTTTTTTTTTTTTTTTTTTTTTTTTTTTTTTTTTTTTTTTTTTTTTTTTTTTTTTTTTTTTTTTTTTTTTTTTTTTTTCTTCTTTATGAAATTTCATCTTAATTTTGCTATATAATGAGGAACTGGTTCCCAGCTCTTACTCTGTATCTCCAAGGACAGGAGACAGTCAATCCCCAGTGTTGTATTCCAAAGAGAGAATTAGCAAAGGAATCAAAGTCAGGTTCTCTAGAGAAAGCTGATTCTTTAAACAAGCAGGCAAACAAACCACCTGAAACAATGTAGCAGAAGTTTTCAGAGAGACATTATTCTTTTCAAAGTATTTTAAAATACATCAACATTTGTCTCTACCAGAATTCTAATGTTAGTTAAAAATAAAATTTTATTAGGAGGTTGATAATGGAAGTTAGGTATTTTAATTTTCATCAGGTCTGATTGTATTTCTGATATTTATTGTTAGAATCATCTTTTCTTCACTGGTGTGTCCTGCCTAAGGACCACATGTTTTAATGGTGTTTTCCTGGGTAGTGGAGAATTGAACATGTTCCCCAGTTTTGCAAGTGACACTTTAGCATGTAGGGTATGTATTGAGAGGATTTAGCAATTACATCATGACAGTTCCAAAAATGATTGCTACCAGTTCCTTTTGTTGTTAGTCACATATTTTAAAACATAAAAGCCAAAATTTAAGACCATCAGATGGAACTCTTTAGGGGATTTAGTGGAAGAATCTGAGTTTTGTGGCTCTTGAGCAGACTGAACATAAGTGCTGAGCAGTGAAATATAAATTTTGTTTTTTCATTCAGAATTAGGACATATGTAAGAAACTGTAAGGTCAAAAACTTCTTTAGAAGACAGTGTAAGTAAAGTGCATTATAAGATGGAATTCGAATAGGTTTTAATGCTTGTAATTTTGAAGTTGTACTGTTAGAAAACTCCAGCTAAGTCCTTATTCAGATGTCTTCCAGTGTTCAGCAGTACCCTTTTTGCAGTTGTAATAAGCATTGGTAAATTTTCTCTGTGACAGAGACAGCAGGATATCTTTGTCCTAATGTAAAAAGTGTTTAACAGGTGCAGTTTCTCAATACTGAAGTTTTCTGGTGCTGAGCATCTTTGTAGCTGACATTTTCTGCTTAATTAAGTGAAAATGAACATGACACTGATTTCTACTCCTCCTTCAGCTGGAAGGTACTGAAGTCTCAGGTTTTAACAGTATCGAAATAATTGTGTGTGCTAAACTGTAAGAATGTGATTCTATTAGTCTGAAACCCAATTAAGATAAGCATATGCCACTTTCATTCAAATTTTATCTCCAGGTCCATCACTCTCAAGACCTTCTTTAATCGTAGCACATGTAAGGCTAACTAGAAATGCAGAACAATTGTTCTGCAGATATTTTGGGGCCATGAGACAGAACCATATTTTTACAGCCCTTTTTTTTTTTTCACCTATTAACAATAATTCATATGTAGATATAATAATAGAATATATCTTCTGTCACCTAGAAGATCAAGTAAAATACCAATATCTTCAGTAGTGAGAGAAGCTTTATGCAACTTAGATAAATCATCATTTTTTTATTAATTTAGCTACCATGGATCTTTTTTCAAATGCTCTGAAATGAAGTACTTGCAAAAGTCTGCATACATACTCCTTCAGTTCTCTGAAAAACCTGTTTGCAATATTAAAATAAGAGTTTGAGCTCTTGCACATTATAACATTTCTATCACCAAGAAAAAATTAGGGGTAATATGTAGATCTTAGTTAACATTAATGATACTTTAGAAATAAAACATAGGACTGTAATAAAATGTTAATTAGCTAAATTCTCACTGGT
This sequence comes from Agapornis roseicollis, assembly GCA_002631895.1. NCBI lineage: Eukaryota > Metazoa > Chordata > Aves > Psittaciformes > Psittacidae > Agapornis > Agapornis roseicollis. The sequence goes on from NDXB01016903.1 coordinate 20,605, forward strand.
TATATAGAAGATGTTCAGTCATTATTCATCCCCCTTTAAGAGGGTTGATCTCAAACAACATGAATTTGACACTGATTTCCAAAGGCAGAGGATATTGGAAAATGTCTTAAAATGCTTGTTAAGCATAATTTAGTTTTTAGGTTTTAAGAAATGCCTTAGAGGTGAGGTCATTTTGAGAAGGAAATGGGATGAGACCTTTGTAGTAGACACACAAGGAAGGATTCGTAATAAAATAAACTTTAGAAACTAAAAAAAATAAAAATAAAAAAGAATACTAAATTGCAAAGAGAAACACAACAGTAAGAAAAAGGTATAGATAATGTCCCCATTTCTCATGGCTTTCACATCCTTGATTCCTAATGATTCCTAGCAAAAGAAAACACAATGAATAAGTAACAACAGCTCAATTTCATGGTCTTCAGCAGTAGTAGCTGAGTCTTTCTCACAGATGAGAAAGCTTGAAGACCAAATCATCCCAAAGTTCCCCCACAACAGTGATTGTGAATGTGCATTACTGCTCATGTTTTTTACTTAGGTAACAGCAAAGCCAACAACCCATTCAGTGTTTTCTGAAGCACAAGTGGGTTATTTTTAAAAGATTAATGATTCTGCAAAACAGAACCATACGTAATTGAGAAGCCTATATTCCTATATTTAACCTTATTCAGTATCCTGCACTTAAAAGGAATGTAAACTTTGGCATTCTACTTGAGTTCTGTCACAATGTGAACCAAAAGCAATTTACTTATAGAGCCTAATACAAAGTAGAATGAAAGCAAGACTGAAACTAGCTTGATCTAGTTAGAATCAAAGGCAACTTTTCATCAGGTGCGACAGAGGTCAAATTATGAAAAACGCTGATATAATTGTTGGATCTGGAAAAATCAGTATCACAAAAGGAAAGCCACAGCTAATAACAACATTTGCAATGGGTACTTGCAAGGTAATGGAGCCTGCAGTGGTTAGCATGGCAATAAGCTAAGGCAAAGCCATTGTATTCAATATAGTATGTAACTATAACCAGCAGGTAGCCATAAATTCTAAGATTACTGCACGATATTCAGAGCTGCCTGAACTGCAGTTTCTTGTTTAACCATAACCAATACACAACACAATGCATCAAAGGAAATTGTAAATTTATTTTTGTATTTTTTTGATTAGTGTAGGAGATGGGATTTGTTTTCCCTTTAACACATTATTTTTCCCCACTAACACTATTAATATATCTAAATTGGCCCTAATTATGTCCGAAAACAGGAATTGTAAAGGAATACAAATACAGTGTGCTATGAAATGTAGAAGTTTAACATATTCCATTCAAGAGAGATTGTTGAAATGTTGGTTATAACAACTTGTTATTAAACTTGTATTAACCTTTCTTCTCTTAGTAGTTATTAATCTCTGAGACTAGTGGTTAAAAAGTATTTAATTCTAATGTTTTAAGCTATTTATCTCGTGTAATAGATGTCACAGTAGCAGATGTGTGTGTGGAAAAAGATGGGGAGAAGTGTGATGCCCAAAACCAGGATGCAGTAAACAAAACACACAATTATCATGGGAGAGATTAAATTTTCTAAGCAAACTGGAGTTACTACAGATTTGGGGTTAATAAACATGCAGAGAGAATTCTTAGATAGTTTCAGAAATTCCAAAGAAAACTAGTATCTTACGAAGTAGTAACTCTTTAATAATATCTTTCAAGGAAACAGCCAAGAATTGCAAAATAGCATGTTATGCACTAATATAAATATGTTGGAAAGATGTAAAAAATGTACTTCCTTTTAGAAAAGGTTTTCTTACTTTTCATAGGTAAAATTATAATCTTGAAAACAAGGGATTTTTCTCCCTTCTACTCAGCAGCGGTAAGACACATCTGGAGAATTGTCTCTAGGTCTGGGCACCTCATTACAGGGGAGATATGAAAACACAGAAGCTAGTCCAGCAAAAGGCCACAAAGATGATTAAGGTTTTGGAACTCCTTTCATACGAGGAAAGGCTGAGAAATCCAGGAATGTTCAGCCTCAAGAAAAGAAGGCTCAGGCTTATCCATGTGTATAAATACTTGATGGTGGGAAGGGGATGGAAAAAAGACAACAGATGGTATTTACTATGGCTGAGTTTTATGAATGCCTCTCATAGATGTCACCAGAAGAAAAATCAGGAATATTGGTAGCTGTAGGCAGTTCCAGTTAAATAATTATATATATAGTCTAAACGTTATCACATAGGATTAGACTAGGAACAAGAAAAAACACTGCTGTTGTTCAGTTAACGAAAATGCAGAGTTCTGGAGATTTTTTTCTCTGTAAGGAAATGTGCCATGATAAAGAAATAATTTTTGCATGTCCTCTTCTACTCCTGATATAAGAGATTAAAGTGGGCATAAACTTCAAAAATTGAGCTCCTCTTGGTGTCCAGCATGTCTATAGTAAACACTCTGATAAGGCATAGGAAGATGGGAGGAAGAAAGCTGATAAGCAGTAATAATATCTAGAAAACTCTAATAAAGGCTTTCACAGTGGTAATTGTGATATAAATGCCTACAGAAGCTGAAAATCTCAGGGGACTTCTGATAATAAACATAGTAAGAAATCCCAAAAATTGCACTGCAAGGTTGCTATTTGCTGGGGAAGGTACTGCTAAATTATAGTTTCTTTCTGGAAATTTAAGGACAATTTAATGGACATTGACCTTCATCTGTGTCTTACAAGGCCTTTCTTTCTTTTTTTTTTTTTTTGTGTGCGTGTTTTTTTTTTTTTTCTTTTGTTGTTTTTTTTTTTTGGTTGG
>NDXB01016906.1:0-36886 GCA_002631895.1 Agapornis roseicollis
GGCTGCATTAGAAAAAGCATTGCCAGTTGAGGGGGGGGTGATGATGCTTCCCCTCTGCTCAGTGCTGGTGAAGCCACCCTGTGAGCACTGGGCCCAGTGCTGGGCTCTCCAGGGCATGAGGAACGGTGGCACACTGGAGGTCTTCAGTCCAGCAAGGGGCCACCAAGGTGTTGGATGGACTGGAGCATTTCTGCTGTGGGGAAAGGCTGATGGAGCTGAGATAGCTCAGCCTGGAATAGATCAGGCTCTGGGAGATGGAGTTCATGTTTGTAAACCCCTTCAGGGAGGGTACCGAGAGGATGGAGCCAGGCTCCTCTAAATGGTGCCCAGTATCAGGACTGAAGGCAGCAGGCATAAACTGGACCTCAGGAGGTTCCCTCTAAATACCAGGAAACCCTTTTCAGTGTGAGGGTGACCAAGCACTGGCACAGGTTGCTCAGGGAACTCCATCTTTGGAGCTTTTCAGAAGCTGCCTGGACATGATCTTTGATAACCAGCTCTGTGTGTGCCTACTGGCGCAGGGTGTTGGATCAGGTGGACCCCAAAAGCCCCTGCCAGCCTCAGCCATTCTGTGATTCTCTGTTCTGAAAGAAACTTGACTGCACAGCATGACAGGCAGGCATTCTGTAAGGAAGGTGAAACTGCAAACTCTTTATGTCTGTGTTCATATATAGGCCCTGGAAGATGCTTTCTTAGCCATAGATGCCAAGCTTACCACTGAGGAGGTGATTAAAGAGCTCTCTCAAATGGCTGGGCGACCCCAAGATGATGAAGATGAGAAGGAGAAGGTTGCTGATGAAGATGATGGTAAGTCAGATGCCACTGAATACACAAGAGTCTGCAGCTCCAGGACAGGGACTGACAGCAGGTGGGCCTGGCTTTCTTTAGCAGAAGGTTTTCTTCCCAAATTTCACTTGGTGTTGAACTGCACCCCTTCAGCACCGTTTATTGCTTTGGGCTGGTGCTAGGGGAATTCTCATTAATTTGGTAGCTTAATCCTATAATCCTATAAAAACTGTTCCAGTTTTCCATGGGCTTCCTCCATTGGGTGCAGAGTTCTGCTAAGTTGTGAAAGTGAGACTATGATGTCTGATGCTTAGATCTCCTGAGCTGGTGGCAGACACCAGCTGCAGGCAGGATTGAAGTAGATTCTGGCCTCTTCAGCAATATTTTTTGTGCACATGTTCTTCTCCATCAGCAAGTAGTTGTCAGACCATGAAGCCAGCTAGAAGGTAAATCTCAGGGTGGAATCCTGTGCTTCTCTCAGCTGAATACCTCGTGACTTGAAGCAGATGTGAAGTTATACCATTGCCTTGAACATTGTGTGGGGTCTGGAAGTGGTGAATTTGTGGCCCTTGTTCTCCAGCTGACAGGGACAAAGTGGGATTCTGGTTGGTTGGGTGTTAGGTTTTTTTCTTTGTCCTGTGTTTTCAGGAGCATTTTGGATATAGATGTTTCTTTTCCTTTTGGGATTAAATAGCAAAGAAAATAACAACCAAGTGGATGTCAATAGGGAAGCAGTGGTCATTGGCTCATAGTTTAGGGAATGTCATCCTATTTTCTGTCTAGTATCCCACTTGGGAGATAGCGCATTCACTGCCTAAAAGCTATTCCATCATCTCTTTCTAAGCTGGTTGGGATCTCTGGGGTGCTTCAGGCCTATGGGGCAGCTGCTATACCAGAAACTTCTCATTCCGAGTTGCAGTATTAATGAACAGATCTCTACATGAAAGTGGTCTTTCTGCTTCCCCCAAAGCTTCAGATATGCCTGCCCTCGTGAGGCTCTCCACCCTCTTACCTTCCCTCTGATTTAAACACTGTCTGCTGCCACAAGTCAGCCAGGTAGCATCAAAGGCCGGAGACATTAGGGGAACTCACAGGTTGCATGCATCAGCTGTGGTTAGAAGCCATTCCCTTGCCATTTGCCTATTGGTCATCTGCAGTGCCTGGAAGCTGTGGAATGGTGTAGGCCTGGCTGCTAGTGAGCAGCCTGTTGACCATTACTGAAACTTATCTGCAATAGCTATATGCAGCCAGGGCAGCTCACTGCTGAACTCTGTGTGTGCTGCACAGTGCTGCTGTAGTGATATAGCCTGTTTTCTGACCTTCTTTGTCCTCATCCTCCCTCCCCCTTTGTATTTTTAGTGGATAATGAGGAAGCTGCTCTTCTGCATGAAGAAGCCACAATGACCATTGAGGAGCTTCTCACACGTTACGGACAAAACTGCACCAAGAACCTCAAAAACAAGTCTTTAGCTCCAGCTGGGGAGAACGCTGCAGAGGCGACAGGCAAGCAGCATGATGGGGAGTCAAATATGAATGGAGAGGCTGACCCAGGGGAGCTTACCGACCACAAGGAGAGGAAGAATGGGAAGCCAGATGAAGAAATCACGGGTATTTCCTCCACCTCAGACAAAGCCAGCGCTGGAGGCAACAGCCCTGCTCTGCAGAAGCCTGAAGCAGGCAAAGGTGACGAGGCCGTCACCTCTTCTACTGGGGAGGCCGGGCCCTCCTGCTCCTCTACAGGAAAGCCCCAGCGCACAACCAAATCCAAATTTTTTGAGGACAGTGAGGATGAGTCAGATGAGGTTGAGGAAGAGGAGGAAGACAGTGAGGTAGGAAACAGCACTGGGACAGAGTGGCCTTCTCTCTGGGCATTGCTTACTGTGGTACTTGATCTACAAGCCTCTGGCTCATCCTAGGTGTATCCTAGGAGTAGGTTTTTCAGGCTGATATTTTGAGACCATCTCATGGGAGCATTGGGAATTGTTTAGATAACCCTGAAGGAAACATACCCTCATCTGTGCAGCAGCCATTGGTCTTGCTGCATGCACCATCTCTTCATTAACTGTGGGAGTTGAAACTAGCTGCTCTGATTGTAGACATCAGGTGTGGGGGAAATGTACCAGGTCATCTCACTCTTCTGGGGCAAGTTACCACCTGTTCCCAGAATGGAGGGACCGGCTGTCTGGGGAGTGCACTGAGAGTGTCCTGTGTGACTCCTGGTGGTATCTCTCATTTCTTATAGGAATGCAGTGAAGATGAAGATGGTTATAGCAGTGAAGAGGCAGAGAACGAAGATGATGAAGATGACACTGAAGAAGCAGAGGAGGATGAGGATGAAGAGGAAGAAATGTTGTTACCAGGCATGGAGGGGAAAGAGGAGGTGCACACCCTGTTCTTGTGTTCTGCAGCATAGGATGGAGCCAAGGGCACTTGGGGGGGGAGCCCAGCAAGGCCATGTTTTATCCTCATCCTTTTTTCGGATAAGGATAAAACATCTATTTTGTTATCTTGAGGCTGAACACAGCTGCTGACAGCCTGACTTTATGGAAAAGCCTAAGGGATAGGGCATGGATTTGGGCAGCAGGTTGAGATCAGTGAGGCTGACCCCACTGCTGGGTTTGCTGTGCTTAGGAACTGCTGTGGGGTTGGTGTGGAAGGAGAGTACAGGACAGTAGCAGGACTGCTCCGCTAGTACTGCTGCTCCTGAGCAGAGCGTTGCTCCTTGCCAGGCCCAGGCTGTGACCTCTCAGCCCATGGCAGTGCTGGCTGATGGGCCAGGGGCCTAGGATGCTAGGGATAGGGGGGACTGCAGCTTCCATGTACTGGCCTTTTCTCTTTGGAGAGATGCCCCTGCTTTTGCTTGAAGGCTGGGGCTGCGATCAGCACACTAGAGCTGATGGTATAGCAGGGCATGTTGAACACTGGAGAACACTGAACCACTGATGCTTTGTGAGGCTGCAATGGAGGTAGTGCTTGACCCTGCTTCTCAATGAACACGCTCCTACTGTGTTTCACAATTTCTCCATTGTTCTTGTGTATGCTTATGGGAAGAAGGGGTGAGACACAGCACCTCAGGGTTTGGGACACTGTTGGGTCTGCTGTGGCTACTGCCAGTTCTCTATTGACATGATAATGGAGAAAGGAGCCTCATAAAAATCATTTGTCTCTTTCAGCCTGGCTCTGACAGTGGCACAACGGCTGTCGTGGCACTTATCCGGGGCAAGCAGCTCATCGTGGCCAATGCTGGAGACTCTCGTTGCGTGGTGTCAGAAGGTGGCAAAGCTGTCGACATGTCATATGACCACAAGCCAGAGGATGAGGTGGAGCTGGCCAGGATAAAGAATGCTGGTGGCAAGGTCACCATGGATGGGAGAGTGAATGGTGGTCTCAATCTCTCCAGAGCAATCGGTGAGCAAGAATGGGGGTGGATGCTAGCATGGCCTTGGCCTCCAGAGTGCTGTGCTTGGGACATCCAGGTTTCCAGCACATGCCAGCTGCTAAGTTTAAGGAACAGCTTTTAACTAGATGATGAGTAGAACCTATTCAGTATTTGATGTGGTGAGATTTCAGTCTAACTAGAGAAAATGGCCGTGAAACTGATAGATATCAGTGCAAAGCAGCACTTAGCACTTATCAGCTAGCCTTGTCAGATGTGGGGCATTTTGAGGTGAAAAGACACTGAACTGGCAAAGGCATCTCTTTCTCATTTTATGGTAAAAGCATGTGGCAGCTGTGTCTGTCTGATGGGCCAACAGCCGTATCTGCTCTGGCTGTGGGAGCACGGGCTCTGGTTCTGCTGGGGCTGCCCTTTGACAGAGCAGTGTTTCTCATGGTTCAGGGGAAGGCAGCACTGCCAGGGCCCAGCCAGAGAAAAAATAATCCTCCTCTGCACCCCAGGTGATCACTTCTACAAGCGGAACAAGAATCTTCCTCCAGAGGAACAGATGATTTCTGCTTTGCCTGACATCAAAGTGCTGACAATAAATGATGACCACGACTTCATGGTCATTGCCTGTGATGGAATCTGGTGAGTCACGAGGGAGCTGTGTCTCTTGGAAACACTACTGTGGTCTTTGTCTGGAGCTGAGCCTTGAGAAGGCCCAGGGACCCTGGCTGCTAGTTAGGCATTATGGCATGACTGCTCCCTTCACTTGCCCTTCTGACCTCTCCACTCTATGCAGGAACGTGATGAGCAGCCAGGAAGTGGTGGATTTCATCCAGTCCAAGATCACCCAAAAGGATGAGAATGGAGTCCTGAGGCCGCTCTCCTCCATCGTAGAAGAGGTAAGGTCCAGAGTTTCACCATCCCTTCAGCACACAGTGTTTCTGCGTCCCAGCTTGGTGCCTGACTCTGCCCTTCCTTTTGATCAGACTGGTTTGTTCAGCATGTGAGGTGTCTGGGCTGCAACACTGGGGTTGACCCTTAGGTTGTTGTCAGGCTGAAAGAGTTTCTGTCCACTTCCAGAAGACCAGGGCTGCTGAGGCTGTTTCTGTCCCGTGTCTGGCTGCAAACAGCATTTTGAGCCCAGTCCTCACCGCTGTGGCCTGGCAGCCCCTAAGCCACTGTCAGTTGCTAGAAGGTGCCCAGTGTCTCAGTTACTCATAGTGCTCTACCTGTGCTCTCTGCTAACCTGTCCTGTCCCTCTTCAGCTGCTGGATCAGTGTTTGGCTCCAGACACCTCAGGGGATGGCACCGGCTGCGATAACATGACCTGCATCATTATCAGTTTCAAACCCCGTAATTCACATCCACCTGCTGAGAGTGGGAAGCGGAAACTGGAGGACATGGCAGCACCAGCAGAGGAGAATGGTGGTGATAACAAGAAGAAGGCCAAGCTGGAATAGCAGGCCTTGCACAGGGACTTTGCTGTGCGCACACCAGACTCTCGTTTCTTAAACATGCTGAATACAAGACTCCAAAGTCTTGTCCTTTTTTTAGCCTTAGCAGAGGCCTTGTTTGTCCGTGTCCGGGGTGGGGGGTGGGTCTGGTTAGCAAAGGCATGTCGCACTGTTCATCTGTAACCATTCCAAAGAGGAAGCTGAGGACACAGTTGCGTGTGGGAGCAGCCACTAGCCACAGCGCAGGAGCCCACTGCAGCCTGTGTGCACAGAGCCCTGTGGTTAGGAGAAGGATGTCCCCCCATTGTCTCCATGTGGTTGTTGCCATTTCTGTGCCTGTGAATTTCTGTTCAGAGGGAAGAACTTTTTCACTGTTGAGGTTTTTTTAATCTGCACCCAATTATTTAAGGCCCTTTGTTTTTATTTGTGAAACAATCTGGCTGTGGTGCTGCCGCCACACCGCGTTCTGTTGTACACTTTCAATCAATACTTTTTTCAAACTAAAAGCCCAAAAAACATAGACGCACTTCTGGTCCTTGGTTCTTTCCTGGAAGTGGGGGGTGAGGAAGGTGGGATGTGGAGGAGAATGTCTCTGGTGTCTCAGGGCACTGGGGGGGAATGGCTGCAGCTCACAAGAAGCAGCTTGCCATGTGGCTGCAGAATGCCAGCTCCTGCTGCATCCTTGGGCCTGCTGCCTCTCTTGCTCAGCTGGGGACAGTCCGTTGTACACAGAGCAGAAGACCAGTCTCTAGAGACAGTTTATGTCTCACCCTCCTGAGGTGACTTGCTTGCAGCATGCTGCACCCCATCTAACTGTGTGAACTGTTTGCTCTCTTCAAGGTATGACAACAGGCAGCTCCTACCTGATGTGCTGGAAGGTGTAAAGCCTGTACATATGTCAATACTGCAGCCACACCTGCAGGAGCGAAGCCCCTGGGCTATAAACCACTGATGGAAAGGTTGGCTGCCATTCCCTGCTGTTGTGCAGCTTCCACCTCACATAGTGTGGGAGCACAGGGAAGCACAGATGATATTTGCAGGTGAAGGCACCCAGCACAACTTCTTCCAGCTGTTCAGGGGTTCCTGTGTCTCAGGGAAGTGCCCTTGACAATGCCTTGCACTCCAGTTTTCCCTCTGAAGATGAAGTCCACCCTCCTGGTCCTGATCTGTCATTTCAGCTTCTGCAGTTCAGGCAGTCCATGGCTCACCAGCCTGGATGGGTGCATCTCATGTCATCTTTGAACCCTTCCATGGTGGCCCTGAGAGTAAGCCCCTCTGTCTAGTGACTCTCCAGTGGTGACATGTCCAGACATGAACTGTTTTGGTCCCTGGATCATACATGCTGGGCTCCTGCAGCATGCTCAGAGCTGGAAGTTGAGAGCCACAGATCCCTGCAGGTACTGGACTTGCTGCTTGGACTGCGTCTGCACTCAGAAACTATCTGGATGAGTTGATGTGTTCTCCCAGAAAGGTGTTGCTTGAGAAAAGTACACAAGGAGAGGGTTTATTCCTTCACAAAGGTGCATTTCATCTCAGGGCATCTTTCATTTGCTGCCAGGTGGGTTTGTCTCAGGATCATTCCGGCTAAGGAGCAGCTCAATACCTCGTGCTTCCTCCATACTATAAATGTGCTGGCCAAGGTGCCTCTGGATTTTGAATGAACAGACTGAATTGTCATAGGAATGACAGAGAATTATTTTCTCTAGTCCTAAAAGTACCCCGCCATGGCCCAAGGGCGAGCAGGCTGAGCTGGGAGAAGCTGGAGGATCCCTTGAACTACTTCATAGGAGGCTGTGCTTCAGGAGCTGTCAGTGGGGCAAGAACTCACAATTACTTCACTGGTACCGTGTCCTGTTTGGGGCTTGGGATCGCTGCTGCCCTCATGAAGATCCGTAACAGAGAGGGCTGGAGGCTGACGGGACCTTCCAAGCTGTGACTGTAGCCTTGCCCTGCAAGCTGTCCTGGGAATGGTCTGTGGAATGAGGCTCTGTGGAATAAAGATGCTGGCAAATCAACAGCTGAAAAAAAATATTTATTTCTTCAGGATTCTTTTTTTCCTCAAGGAAGCTATGGAGCATCCCTGTCAGTGTTCAAGGCCAGGCTGGACAGAACCTTGGGTGGCACGGTTTAGTGTGAGGGGTCCCTGCTTATGGCAGGGGGGTGGAACTGGATGATCTTAAGGTCCTTTCCAACCCTAACTGTTCTATGAAAAGCATGTGTTATGTCTGAAGTCCCTCTAGTTTCAATACATCCTTTTTAGAACAGGAACAGCAGCACTGCTGTAGAGCCTCACGCACCGGGGTAACTCCCAGTCCTGGATGGAGCACCCACAGCTGCAGTGCCCTGGGAATCTGGGTCAGGAGGCAATTTCACTCATGGTTAAAACCACTGTCTGGATTGTTACATGCCCACTGCCTCATTCCTGCTGCAAAGCATCCGTCTCCAGTTTGGTTTTAGACTTTCTTCCTGGTCATTAAGGAAAGGTTTTGATACAGGCGTTAGCACCAGTTGCTGTGGCATCCTCTAAAATGATTCTGGTTAGCTGTGATCTCACATTAGTAATTTGTATTGAAATGTAACTGGGCTTAGACCATTTACTATGTGCTCTGTCCTCCTGGAGCAATCAAGAGGTCTGAGAGTTGGTTACTGGAGGCACCAGGTTGGCTGCCTCATCCGTATCCAGCCATGGGCTCCCTACAGCTTGTGACAGCATCCCATGGGGTGCGGAGGGATGCCAATGCAGGATGTGGAGCCCCACAGCTATGCTGGTGCCTCTACCTGGGACCTTCAGCAGTTTTCACTCCTGCTTTGGAGTTGGTGCCCATCACAACAAGGCTACAAGTAAGTCCTTGTGCTGCAGCGCCCCACATGCTAAAGCATCACCCCCCAGCTGGCCCAGGCACAGCCCTCCTCTCCAACAGCCCTGGGAAACCTCCACATGCTGCTGGACCAGCCATGGGCCAGGCAGGGACACATCCACAGACATGGGGCATGACAGTGAGCCCCCTGTGCTCCCCAGCTCTGCCCTGGTGCACTGCATGGTCTCCCACCATCAGGGGCTGCTGCTGTCCTGCACCACACTCAAGGTCTGCAGGAAGCCTGATGCTGCCCCCAGGATGGTAACTGGAGGCACAAAGGACCCATGGGTGCCACACTGTGCACCAGGAGCTGGCCCAGCCGGGGCAGGACTCAGCCCTGTGTGAGCTGCTTTGTTTGCTGCTGCTGGCTGAGGCTCTGCAGCAACATCCCACCCTCCCAATTGCCAGCCAGGCATCACAGAGCCCAGTTTGCTGCGGTGTTTGAACAAGGGAGTATTCCCATGCTTGCCCTGCTCCCTAGTTCTACCTGTCCCCCCTGCCTGCACCTCTGTGGGGCTGGGACCCCACCTTCTCTCCTGTAACACCCATCAGAGAATACACCACAATCAGAGCCTGCTGTGATGGGGACTGAGCTGTCAGGGCATGGCTGTGCTACAGGAAACAGACAGATCCTTAGGGAGTAGCTTTTATTTCCCAGCTGTGCCAATGTTTAGGACTGCCTTCAGGGAATGGGTGGATGTGGCTGGGCACAGGGAGCACCAAGCACAGTCAGAGCCCATCCAGCACGGGGCTGGTGGTGCTGCACAGTGACCAGCTCTGCCCCGGGAGGGCACAGGATGTTTGTGCAAGTGGCAGGGGGGTTCTGTGGATTGAGGATCTCCCCCCTCACTCCGTGGGGATGCCCACAGTGCTGGACCTGTCGCTGGTGCCTCCCAGGGAGTCCCCAGAGAGGCTCTGCCCTGATGGGGCGCTGCACAGATTCTGCTGCCGGGCAGGATGTGGCACTGCTTCGATGGACACCTCCACCTCGATGCTGATACCTTCCCTGCAGACAAATACAGGGCTTGTGGGCAGCAGCCTAACGAGGAATGTCACCATGCCCTTGGCTGGTACAGCGGGTGTGGGGAAGACTCTTAGGAAGGGGATGTGCCATTCACCCCCACCTCCCCAGCACAGTAGCCCCCACTCACCTATTGGACATATCCATGCCTTCAGTCAGCATGTTCCCTGTGAGGGCCACCGTGCTGGCTGACTGGCTGTCCTGCTCCTGCCACACCATCCCATGGTGTGGGTTATGGCTGCTGCTGGGGACAGAGATGGTTGTGTCTGGGAGGCCATCCTCAACGGGCCTGGGGCTAGGCAGCACTGACCGCAGCTCATTCACTTCTGGAGGGAGATATGGAGCTGAGCACCTTGTTTGCAAGGACTGCTCCTGAACAGGGAGCAGAACAGCCCACAAGGTTCTCAGCACGGGGTGCCAACAAGCTGCTCCCAAAGCACTTTGGGCAGCACCTTCCCCAGGACACCAGCCTGCAAGGACAGAGGTGTGTGTGGTAGCACCTGGGGCAGAACCAACACAAATCCAAGGGGAGCTCCTTCCTCTGGAGAGCTCACAGCCACAGAGATATGAGGCAAGAGCGGGGCCCATGGGGCCCAATGCCAGGCACAGGCCAGTGGACAGATGGCAGCACTGACTGGACTCACGCTTGGTCAGGTTCTCCAGCTCCACCACACCGAGGTCCCCGGGCGGGCTGCGGCCACAGCCCCAGCGGCTCCGACACAGCGACAGCACCACCACCCCATAGACATAGGTGAGCATGAGGGGCACGCCAACCCCTGCGGGCAGACAGGCAGGTACTGGGTGAAACCCTGTGCCCCAGGTCTGACATCCCCCACCCAGAGACACTCCACTGCAGTGGCCTCCCAACACCCTCAGCCCTGGCGCAGCTCACTTACCCACAGTGACAGCTGTTATGATGGGAGACACAAACAGAGACAGAAGGACACTGCTGGTGACAGAGAGGCACTGCTGGCACCCTGACAGGCTGCTCCTCCGGCTTTGGCCCAGCACCTCGAGGAGCAAGACAGGTGAAGGGCTCTGTAAAGACCTCCTCGCACAGTCCCCAGGGACATGGCTTCTTCCCAGCCCTTGGCAGAGCTCCAGCTGCAGCCACAGCACCCAGACACCCCATCCACCTCCTCAGGGACAGGGTGCCACAATGGTGCTGCCACCACTGCTTAGGTGTCCCTGGAAAACACCCCTGGACCCCAAACCCTTTCCTCCTTTCAATCATCCACAACTCCCACCTCTCCAGGCTGACAGTACCCAACTGGTGTTGGGGTGAGCAGCAGTGAGGGTACCCACAAAGAGGGCTGTGGGGAGTCAAAGGTGACACAAGGACATGCAGTGGTGAGCACTGTCTGTCCAGGCCTGAGGCTCAGAGGGGAGCAGGATCACTGGGACTCCAGGGCCCTCTGCCAGTACCTTCCTACCCATGTAGACAGGGATCCCGATGGTAATGACAGGGACAGCAATGCCTGCGACGAGGGAGATCACCATGGGTGCCCCCAGCACCATGCCCAGCTGCCATAGGATCTTCCGGGTCCTTGACCAAGGCTTCTTCCCCCAGAAGGTGCAGCCAGAGGGGCTGTGAGGATAGAGTGGGGCTGGGCCAAAGGCTGTTGACAGCACAGAGCACTCTGCTTCCCCCCTCAAGTCAGCACCACAGCCCAGAGATCCCCAAACACGGCTGTGGCTCTCAGCAGGGCCTCAACTGTCCCCCGTTCCTATCCCCACACCTCCTGGCAGGGCCCACAGCCCAGCATCTTAGACACCCCTCAGCTCCTGGCAGCTCCTCCACTCTCACCCCCAGCACACCCCATGGCCCCCCAGCCCTGCACTGACCTCAGGAAGTGCACGTCAGAGATCTCCTGCAGGCAGAGCCAGCAGAAGAGGCAGCCACAGACCGTGCAGTTCATGCGGTTGCAGCTCCCATCATTGATCTTCATGATGAAGGCACTGCAGCGGGGACAGACCTTGATGTTCTCAGCCTCAGCTGCCAGAGGCAAAGAGAGGAGATGAGATGGGGAGAGCAGAACAGGACAGTGCAGGTCCACTACCATACACTGAACAAGGATTTCAGCCTGTCCCATAGGTATCAGGGTGAGCCAGGCAAAGCAAGGTCCCACTCCACAGCCCCAGCTCAACTGGCACAGGGGCTACATGCCTCCACATACAGGCAGCCAGAGGGGACCACTGGGTCCTGGCTCCAGCATCCCCACAGGCAGGAAGGTACAAAGGTATTTGACCGTTTGGCTCAGCTATGCCAAACCTCTGACCTGCTTGCTCCCAACTCTGGTCCAGGGTCTCACCATGGGTTGAGTCCTCCGGGTGGACTGGCTGTGCTGCATGGGCCAAGCCGGGGGCTGTCAGCACTGGTACACAAGGGCCATCAGGGTGCCAGGGCTGCCGGCAGTGGTAGCAGAACTCGGTGCCACAGCCCTCGCGTCCGCAGGTGAGGCGGGGACACTCGGCGCAGCCATAGGCAATGACAGCGTAGCTGTGGGGAGAAAGCAGTCAGTGTAGGGGGGTCAGCAGTGCCCTCCCTGCATCCCTGCACAGCACACAGCCACTCTCCTCCCCAGCACAGCCAGGCCATGCAGGAGCAGGTCCCAGCTCCATGCTGAGACAGAGCTGCAGCCCCTGCTCAGGAATGCCAGGAGACTGACCAGCTCAGACTGCAGCAGAGCTTTCCCCATCCAGCACCCACACAGCTCCCCAGGGATCTCAAGGGCTGGCCCAGCATGGCCAAGAGCACCAACCCTGGCACAGACACAGCTGCCTGCGCCTGGCAGATGGGACAGGAATTGGGACATCTCTCTGAGCAAGCCCAACCCCACACAGGACCAAGTCACAAGAGGACTGAGCCTGAGAAAGACTCACAGGACACTTCCTTACTATGCAGGTGGTGAGGCCCTGGCACAGGGTGCCCAGAGAAGCTGTGGCTGCCCCATCCCTGGCAGTGTTCAAGGCCAGGCTGGACAGGGCTTGGAGCAACCTGGTCTAGTGGAAGGTGTCCCTGCTCATGGCAGGGGGTTGGAACTGGATGAGCTTTCAGGTCCCTTCCAACCCAAACCATTCTGTGATTCTATAAAGCACAGGCACCAGCTCCCAGCTGCTCCTGGCTCCACAAGAGGGCCAAGGCACTCACCTGCAGTTGGGTGCAGGACACCAGCGGGTGCTGGGATCAGCTGCCAGCAGCCGCCGCAGGAGGAACTCCTCGTACTTGTCACGGAGGGAGGGCTCAGCCAGGAGGCGGTGGACGTCGTCGGGCTGCAGCGCAGCCGGGCAGTGCGGGCAGGCCACCTGCACGCGGCTCTCGCTGACGGCAATGCGCAGGTACTGCTCCAGGCAGGCCCGGCACGAGCGGTGCTCGCAGCAGGCCAGGGTGGGAAAGGCCTCGGGCGGCTGGGGCAGCAGGCATAGGGGACACTCCACCAGCTCCCCGTCCTCGCCCAGAGGCAGCGCAATGCACATCTCCTCAGGTTCCACCGGCGCTGCCTCCTGCTCCGTTGATGTCTCTCCTCCGACTGCCTGTGGCTTCCGCCCGAAGAAGCCCAGGAGGCGGAGGTGCACACGCATGGGCCGCTCCATGGTGGCTCGCCAGGGTGGCAGCTGGCTGATGTCAGGCTACGGAGGGCAGGAGGGAGGTGCCAGCCCCAGCACGGCCCTCATGGCTTGGCTCCTACCCGGGCCTCAGAGCCAGCATCCTCCCCACAGGCAGTGGCTGAACCATCTCCAGCTGCAGTCAGTGCTGCTCAGCCTGCAAAGGAACCACACATGAGAGCGAGCCCTGGGCTGCAGGCATGGGAACACAGCCTTGGCACCCACAAACCCCACTAGTGCCCTGCCACCCTGCTGGACCCCAGGGCTACACCATCAAAAACACCCCAGCTGTCAGCAGTGCTCTACCAGGGCCAAGGCCATTGCCCACCTCCTGCATCCTCCAGCATGGCAGTGCAGCCACTGAGCACACAGACAGACCCTCTCCTCCCTTGATGTACTCCTGCTGGTGTGCTCCCTCCCATCAAACCAAAGGGAAGAATCAAAGCACCTGACCTTGAGCTCCCACAAACATATCTTGCCTGGTCAGTATATGCCCATGGTCACCCACAGCCATTATGTTCAGCCTTGTCCCCACACTGGCCCCAGTGACAGTACCATGGCTGACCTGTTCCATGCTGAGCTTGGGCAATGCAGCCACAGCCCTTCTTCAGCCACCCACGTGCCCCTGAGCCAGTTCTGTTCTGCCCCTTCTCATCTCTTTCAGTTCAGCAATGAAATCCAGAGGGAAAGGACTTCCCGCATTCCTCAAGGAGGGGAAGACAGTGGTCTTTGCAACGAAGGCAATGGCAAACACTGTGAGAACCAGTTTGTACCTAGGGCAGTGCAATAATCACACCCCTCACCACTCCAAGTCTCTGTGACTTTCCTCTCCAAGGAGAGATATGGCTGAAGTTCTGACTGAAATTCAAATGTCCAAGAACCACAGACTCGGCCCCTATGGACACCAGCACTTGGCACTGCAGAAACAAGCTCCTTCACCCAGCCTGCTTCAGGAAGCTCCCAGCAGTGGCTAGCTGGAGGGAGCCCAGAGGAAAACTCAGGGCAAATCACAACCACCATCACCCACTACCCCTGCTCAAGGTTAGCTCACAGGAGAGCAGGGAACATCTCACTGCCACAGAGAAAGTGCTTCCTCCACAAAGGCTGGATCCTGAACATCCTGGGAAGAGAGGGCTCCTTCACATGCCCTGCAACCCAGGACAGCAGGACCTCATGGGGAGCAGTCACTTCTGAATGATTCCCCATGCCACTAGTGCTGCACTACAACCTGCATCACCCAAACTTCTGCTGAGGTTGTAGAAGAGGAAACCAAACCAAGGGACCCAAGAGCCAGGTGATTACAGGAGAGACGAGGTAAATATGTCAGTTTTCCCTTCATTATAGCTTAAAAGTCCATGGTCACTTGACAATCCATCCTCCTGACATCAGAGCACAGTTCTCCTTGCTCCTTCCTTATCTATACCCCAAAAGCTGCACCCTACACTTTACACCTCCACAACATCCACCTCCTCTGCTGCTTTTTCCTTTTGGGCACAGCTGAAATACCACAAGCTCTGGCACTGGAAGAAGCAGATAGCAGCAATGGCTCAGAGAAGATCAAGGAGTCTGCTGGGAACAAGCAAGGTGCTCACCATGCCACCCAAGGTAATAAAGCACTTTCCTGTAGCAACTGAAGAGCTCATGGAAATTGGGCTGAGACTAGATTTAAACAGCTGTTAAAGTGGAAAGTACTGCAGGAGCAGAGCAGGAAGAAACATGCTCCTGCAGCAGGGCTGCGACACTGGACTAAATGGCTGCACAACACAAGTGAATAAGCACTGGTAGGAATCTCATCAGCCCCATCCTCTGGCCCCGAGGTACCTGTCAGTGGGGAAGAATTGCTGACACGCGTGGACATGGCTCCCCTGGGACTGCCACGAGTCCAATTCCCTCAAGGACCTGCAAATAAGCAAAAACTATCTGTGAAGAGGCTCAGCAGCAGCTCAGGCAGCCAGGGTTGCTTGGACACGTCAGACAGCTCTACCAATGGAGTCACAGAGAAGGCAGAATGAGTTCTGTAAATGGGGACCACATCCAGGGCATGGACCTAGGCAGAGAAAGGATAAGTACAAGATATGGCTGAAGCAGAGCATGGCTCCTGCCCCAACACACACAACTGCACACCAGCCACCCCTGGAGATGGGCCAAACAAACCCCCAGGCAGGGTAACCAGGGGCCCTTCTCCCCAAGAAGCAGGATGCAAAGCCCTGGGTGCCGCTGGTCTGCACAACACTGGGACGCCAGAGAAGAGAAGCTGCAGGAAACCAACCACAGCAGAGGAAAGTGTGACATGGCTGAGCTCCCTACGAGCAGAGGTGTGACTGGGTTTTGTGAAGTGCCATGGTGGCATCCCCAGGACCCAGCAGGCTCTTTGTCTGGCAGGGTAAGAGCACGCCTGAGTGTCCAGCAGCCAAGCCATGTAAAGTGGGGGAGGTTTTCTGGGAACAGGGGTTATGAACCACAGGGTCATTCCAGGAGCTGCATTGCAGGGAGGCCCATCACCCACTCCTGGGAGAACCACGCAATAATGCTCAGCTCTGCAGTCCTTGTGAGCGTGGAGACAGAACTAGCAAAGGGAATGGCCGCAGAGGAACCACAGCACGGCCACAGTACCCAACACTGGGGCCACTCCTGGAATGTGGGGAGCTGGGCTTCCCTTCTTCTGCAGCCAGTTCCCACTGGGGTCACCATGATCACCAAATAATTCAGGTGGAAAAAGACTGCAAGAGATCTCCAGTCCACCCTCCTGCCCTCATTTGGTGACCCAAATGAGGGTCACCCCTGTGGTTAAGGGCTTTATGCCAGCTGGCTCTAGAAGACCTCCCAGGACAAGAATCATACAACCTCTCTGGGCAGCCTGATCCATGAATCCATGACTGGCCTCATTCCTCTCCCCAGGACAGTACAAAGGAGCAGGACACTGATGGGCACCTCCAAAGGACGTTTTCAGTTGTTTCTTGATATCGGACCATAGGCACAACAACGAATCTTTCCCTGCACTCCCAAAAGCCCCAGATCCTTCAACCAAATCCAGGCTGAAAGGATCTCGGCGCTGGAAGAACCAAGATGATGAACGCCTGGAGCACTCACTGCGAGCCCGGTGTGCTGCTGCCTGCCCGTTCCCTGCCCTTGCACCAGCGCAACGCGGGCTCTAGACCCGCTGAGTCCGCCTGCGCCGCACACACAACACCTGTGCCGTGCCCTCCCTCCCTCCCTCCCTTCCGCAGCTCTCTTACCGGACCCCTCGCTTTGGGGCTGCCGAAGCTTCCCGCGGGCCCCCGCGCACCCGGAACAGGGCCGTGCTGGCGGGGCAGCGGGGGCACGGACACCACCAGCACTCGGCCCGGCGGCCCCCAACTCCCGGGGCCCGCAGCACCGCCCGCCCAGGAAGGGGCAGGGTTCCCGTTGGCCACGCCCCCTTTGGCTATCACCGCCTACCTCACGGGACCCCGCTCCCGCCCGGCTTCCTCCCGGCCCCGCCCGCCTCTCCCGAGGCCCGGCCCCCTCCCCTCCCCTCCCCTGCCCGCCGCATGCCGGAGCGGGGCCGGGAGGGAAACGGGTCCCGAGCACGCTTCCGGCCCCCCGGTCCGCTTCCGGGGCGCCGCTCCCGCTTCCGCCGGCGGCCCCGCCCCGCGGCTGGGCGGAAGCGGAAGTGCCCGGTCGAGGCGGGGCGGCGGCGGCCGCCCCGGGCTGTCGGGGGCGGCTGGCGGGCCGCGGGCGGGCGGGCGGTGGGGCCGGGCTGGGGCCGGGGCCGGGGCCGACCACGATGCCCCGGCGGAAGCAGAGCCACCCGCAGCCGGTGAAGGGTGAGTGCGCGGCAGGGCCGGGGGGCGGCGGCGGCGGCCCGGCGGTGACCCGCGGCGCTCGGTGCGTTGCAGCGGACGCCGAGGACAGCCCCGAGGAGACTGCGGGAGCGGCGCTGGTGCTGCCCGGCGACCTGCTGCTGGGTCGCGGCCTGGCCTTCGAGAAGGGACCGCCAGGTGCGTGCCGCCGGCCGGGCCCGGCAGCAGCGCCCCGCGGAGACGGCCCCGGCTCCGGGAGTGCTGCCGGGTGGGGACCGTGCCCGGCCATTGCCGGTACTGGCCCCGCGCTCGGCCCCATCAGGCAGCCTCCCCTCTTCTCAGGAGCAGGCCCGCCCTGTGGCTTCTCTGTCCCCGGGCGTGTTCCCCGCCCCGGATCATCTCCCGGGGTGGGATCCCGCGCTGGTGGTCCCGATCCTCGGCACTGATCCCCCGGCGCTTCCTCCCGTTGAGGACCCCCAGGCGCGTTCTGCTCCACGGTTGGTCTGGGGGCTTCTCCCTGGAGCCGCCCACACTGGTCTGCCCGAGAGCCCCTGGTTCCCGGAGCCGCCAGGGCATGGCTTTGTTGCCCACCCGGGAGCTGGTGTCTGCCCCACCGCTGCCCCTCGATGTTGTATGGGGAGCTGAGCGGGGGCTGTCTGTCAGCTCCCGCTCCCTGCTTCTCGCTTGCCCGGGGGTCCCCCAGCCCCTTTGTGCCAGCCCTGTGTCAGCACACCGGGCAGCAGGTCAGCCTGTGGTGCAGGGTGGCCAGAGGGGCAAACACTGATCCAGCTCCATTAAGATGCCTTGCAAGGACTGGTGGGAGCGTCACTCATTGCCTTCAACAGTGTGTGGTGAATAAGGTGTGGTGAGAGGAGATGGGTGGCACAGACCACATCCCTTGTGGTTCTGTTCCCTTGCTGTCTACCAGGGCTGTGTTGCGGTCTGCGTGCTCAGCACCCATGCTGGGCTGTGCCGGCGGCTCCCGCTCTCTTGCGGAGGCACAGTCTCAGCTGCCTGGCAGATGTGGTTCTGCTCCAAGGGCTGCACTTCCCCACAGCTTGTACGCAGAGCCCAGCGCCAGGACAAAGCCCTCTCAGCAGCTCTGGGAGCTGAAAGTCACAAATACCTTTCTTCCCACTCTCGACTGCCAGTCCCAGCTGGGGAGCAGGACTGGGCATCTCAGGGCCCACTGAGGAGGTCAGGAGAGCCATCACTGGCCACATCCTCATCCTTACCCCTAGGGCAGTGCTGACACAGCCATGCTTAGGGGACAGTGCTCCAGGGATGCTATGGCAACGCAGGACTGTGGGCCTGAGCTGAGAAGGCAGAGGGCAGTGGGAGGCTTGAGGTGAGGTCGAGAGTTCATCCAGCAATGGCCAGCCCGATATGGGGTGTCCCATTCTGGCATCTGCACTTCAGGCAGTGCTTGTGAAAAGGCACTGGAAGCAGGAGGGACAGCCCTGTCCTGCAGCATGGGAGCAGCCTCACCCCTGCACCTGGCTGGGACTCTGGGAGGGGACTCACCTGTGTGGGCAGCAGTGAAGAGGACAGCCCAGGCTGCTTCCCGGGGTGGTGGGCATCTGCTGGGTCTCACAGGCCCCAGAGTTTCAGGTCAGGCACTGCATGGGGACAGCTGGACACTGCTTGAGGCTGACAGTGGCAAGGTTTTGGCTGCATGTTGCTGCCCCTCTGGCCCTGAGCACCAGCCTGGAGGCAGCTGCAGGGCACCGGGCTCAGCTTCTGTCATCCCTTCCTGGAGCTGCAGGAGGATGGGTCTGTGCCCAGCCAGGAAGCAGAAGTGCTCTCTGAGAGCCTGGTGCAGACTTCCTCCCACTGCCATGAGGCAGCAGCACTGGCCTGGGGCCCAGGAAGGTCTGTTTTCCTGCATGATGGAAGGGGGCTGGTGTTGGAGCCCCATAGGGTTGGCCATGGGAGCAGGACTGACAGCCATCCCTGGGCTAGGGCAGCAGCATAGCAAGGGGAACCCCAGAGCAAACTTTATGGGCAGCCAGCTCTCCTGCCTGGGTCAGGCTGCACCCAACACCTTCCCACTATTACTGCCTCCTACCAGCCAGTCCCAGCAGTGCTGGTGGGTGCCCAACCCACCCTTGTGCTCTGCACTGCCTGCCGTTCCCAGAGTAAGCCATAGGATGGAGGTGGCAGGGCTTCCCAAGGTGGTGAAGACAGGTCCTGCAGCAGGGTGTCAGAACAGGTCATGGCTGTGAGCCTCCTTACCCTGCTGTGCACTGTGTGGTGGGCTCCTGCTGGGTGCTGCTTGGGTGAATGCAGCTGCTTAGCCTCTCCTGGCCGCAGTCCACTTCTTGAGATGGGCCCTGCTGGGACCAATTGCACAAGTGAGAGGTTGTGCCTGGGCCATCCATGCTGACACCATCCCATCCCATCGTCTTCTCAGCAGACACCCTGGTGGGGAAGATCGCCATGCCGGCGTACGCACTGAGCGACGACGACTGCTCCTCTGGGTACCAGCAGCTGAGCGTGGAGAGCGACCCCGAGGAGGGTGGGGAGCCCGGCCCCGCGGCGCTGCCCTGCCGCCAGTGTGGGCTGCAGCTGGCTGCCAGCCTCGGGCAGAGCTGCCTGCAGTGTGCAGGCACAGAGGGGGGCCGCAGCCAGCGCATCGTGTACTCCTGCCAGCTCTGCCCCTTCGCCTCCCACTACTCCAGCCACCTCAAGCGCCACATGAAAACACACAACGGGGAGAAGCCGTTCGCATGCACGCAGTGTGCCTACGCCTCTGCCCAGCTGGTGAACCTGACCCGACACCTGCGCACACACACCGGGGAGAAGCCGTACCACTGCACGTGCTGCAGCTTCGCCTGCAGCAGCCTGGGCAACCTCAAACGCCACGAACGAGTCCACAGCCAGGACAAGCCCTTCCAGTGTGCTGCCTGCGACTATCGCTGCAACCAGAGCCGCAACCTGAAGAGGCACATGCTCAGCCACCGCCTGCCCGAAGGCGAAGTGCCACACCAGCAGGACAAGGACCCAGGTAAAGGTGGAGGGGACCCCTATGGCACAGCCCTGGGGGTGGGGGAGAGGGAAGGTATGCATCCTGTGCCAGTGCTGGTGCCACCAGCTGCAGCTGGGGCTTCTCATGGAGCTGAGCCTGACCAGCACTGTGCTGCCCTGCTCACAGCCCTCTTTGTGTTCATCCCACAGAGCCAATGCTGCCGGAGTTGAGCCTGCACGTGGGCAGCGGCAGTGGCCCCTTCCTGCCTGGCTGCACTCGGCTGCGGGGTGAGGAGGCAGCTGCGTTGCCCGAGCTGCTTTACCCCTTCACATGCCGCATGTGCGGGCTGGTGCTGGACGATGGGTTTGCGCAGGATGAGGGGCGGGCTGAGCAGGTCTGTGGGCGCTGCAGCCTGGCAGTGCTGGGCACCGAGCCAGGCGCCAGCCCCCGCAAGGGCACTGGGGACAAAGGCTTTTCCTGCAACTTCTGCCCCTTTGTCACCCACTACCCCAACCACTTGGCGCGGCACATGAAGACGCACAGTGGGGAGAAGCCGTTCGCCTGCCCGCTCTGCCCCTACGCCTCTGCCCACCTCGACAACCTGAAGCGGCACCAGCGAGTGCACACGGGCGAGAAGCCCTACAAGTGCCAGCTCTGCGACTACGCCTGTGGCAACCTGGCCAACCTCAAGCGTCACGGGCGCATCCACTCGGGCGACAAGCCCTTTCAGTGCAGCCTCTGCAGCTACAGCTGCAACCAGAGCATGAACCTGAAGCGGCACATGCTGCGGCACACGGGCGAGAAGCCCTTCCAGTGCCGGAACTGCTCTTACACCACTGGCCACTGGGACAACTACAAGCGCCACCAGAAGATCCATGGCCACACAGCCGAGAGCTGGGTAAACCCACGCAATGCCAAAGCCCTCCTGGCCCCTCCAGCTGTGGGCACGGCCCTGCCCTGAGACAGCACTTAGCCCAGCTGCAGGGGTGTCCAACCCTGCATCAGGCCCAGGGTGCCTCAGCCCCTGCCCTCCCTGGGGGAGGGATGGGCAGCAGACTCCACGGGGGCTCAGGGCTGCCTTATGCGGTGGACTGGGACCTTCAGCAGCCCTATCCTTCCTTGGCAAAGTCACAAACAGCAGCTCAGGTTCCTGCCCCAGAGGTGATAGTGCCGTGCCCCTGGGGGTGATACCTGTCTGTTCCTGCCTTTTGGAGTCGTCTTCTGCCGGACCTTGGGGAAAAGGGGGGAGGGAGGACTGGTTCCATGGCTGTTGCCATGCTGGTCAGTGTAATTTATATTGTGTATAAAAGCATTAAACAGTCAGTTTTGTTATCTGCTATTCTCCTGGGGACCTTGTTCTGCTTCAGGTGAGGACTGTGGGCTGGCAGGGAAGAGAGGGAGAGCAGTCACCCCCCAACAGACAGCCCAGTACCAATCAGGATCCATTTTAATCATTGTTGCAGTGTGTAAACATCGGTTACTGTCCATTAATGCTCTGGTCGGTCTGAGCAGCAGAAGATAACGTGGTTACAAGCCTAGATTACGCTGGAGTCTATGAGCAGGTTAGAGAGGGGGCTCTGCGCAGAGCTCCCTGGAGACAGTTTACTGCAGCCTGTCTCTGAGCAGAAACCTAAATGCTAATTTGGCATATACGGAGTCTCAGGAGGGCCACTTGGTGCCACCAGGCTGTGCCCAGCCTTGCAGGACAGCTCTGGGGAAGGGGCAGCTCCGCCCCCCAGCTCTGGGCCAGGCTCCGTGATGCTGCTCCAGGGCTCAGCTTGGACACGCTGCTCAGGTTGAGCTGGTGCCACCCTGGGAACAGGCCCTCTCCCAGCTGGAGCCAGCAGCAGGAGGAGTTCAGCTGCCCCCATCCCAAAGGCAGCAGTGGGCAAGGGGTGAGCTCCCCAGCCCAGGGGAGCAGGGAAAGGTGGATGTAGCAGGTGAGAGGCACGTTGATTGCAACCTGTCTGCAGGTCATACATTCCTCAGCGAAGGCCCTCGGCGGGTGCTGTTCTACAAAGAGGGGCACTACAGATCTTCATCGCCAATGCCCTCAAAGGCATAATTGCCATGGAAGTCATTAGCGCCCACATCATTAGCAGAGCTGGAGTGGCTGATCCCTCGAAGGCTGACAGAGGTGAGCTTGCTCTGTGGAGAGGGGAGATGTTAGGGAGCATCCCCCCTCAGTCCCAGGGTGATGGCACCAGTGCACCCGCACACAACTCACCGAGAGTTTGGCCATTGGCTCCCTGGAGGCATCAGGTGAGTCCTGTAGGGACAGCAGGGTCAGGCAACGCTGAGGTGGTGGGACATGCCACCCACCCTTCCCAAATCCACATCCCTGTGCTCTTGAGACGAGGCCAGGCTGCCCTCCCCTCCCCAGGGAATCTGGCTCCTGGAGATGAGTCCAGGCCCTCTTTCTCTCCCCAGGGCTGCAGGAGTGGGGCACTGCAGCCTTGCTGTACTCTGTGCTTGCCCCAGCCCTGCCAAGGGGACAGTAGCACCTCTGGGGGTAATGGGCTCTGGTACCCAACACACAGCAAGGCCCATGGTCACACCTGTCTCTCCTACCAGGGCTGCAGGGTCCTACTCACCAGCAGCGGGGGGGATTTCACAGCTTGCTGGCTGTCTGAGCGTCTCAGGGCTCCATTCATGCGCCGGCGAAACATCTGCAGGGAAGGAGCTCAGCTCAGCCATAAGGTCCCCATGGGCAGCTCTAGAGGTTAAGACAGCCCCTGGGGATCCTTCATATTGCCCTGTGCTAAGGAGAGCAAGCGGGGCCCAGCCTAGACCCTGGGGAGTCAGAGGGGCAGAATGGGATGACGCACCAGAGACAACACTCATCTCCAAACCTCACCTTCCTGATGCTGCCTCCAGACTTTTTCACCATCAGTTCATCCACCATGGACTGCAGGCAGATGCTCAGCATAATAGCCTGCAAGAGAGATGTGTCACAAGGCTTCATGCACCCCCACGGCTTTCCCAACTTGGCACACCAAGCCCAGACCAGCCTTTTCCCTCACCTCCATGCTTGTGCACAGCCAGCCTAGCACACAGGCAGCCCTACCTGTGGACTGGTGATGGTGACCCACTGCAGCCGGTCCTTGCTCATTAGATACTCAAAAGCCAGCTCCAGCTTTACCTCAGACTTTGCCGGGCTGCTGCCCGAGGGACCATTGCTCATCGGCACCTGCAAGAGCACATGCTGAGGCTGGGAGCCTCCAGAGAGAAAGGGACCAGATTCCCAGGCCCCTGTGCTGACTGCAGGCACGCTCCAGCTGGGCACTGCACACCCTGCCCAGCTCCCACTGACATTCCACCACCACCAATCCCTTCAAAGTCCTCACACCCATGACCCCCTCAACCCCCAAAGCACAACTCAGACCCTTCCCAGGGCAGCTGGGTGGAAGCAGGCAACACAGCCAGCACCTTTTCTGGGAGAGCTGTCAGACCAGCCTGGCACAGCCGGGTCTCACAGACAGGGAGGACTCACCGAGGACGTGACCCGCCAGCACCGCATGCGTGTGACCTTGAAGCTGCCTTCCTTGATCTGCTCATTGGGCAGCCGCACCTGGAAGTTGAGCTCGTTGTTGCCAGCACTGACGACCACATGGCATCCCTTCTCTGGGAAGTCAGTGACACAGGGGTCGAACTTGAGATAGCCGTAGTACTTGAGGGTCTGGGCCAGGCGGATGAACTGCAGGGAAGAGCCAGGGAAGCTCAGCACAGGGTGCGACCTTCCCAACATACCTCCTGGGCCAGCACCAGGCCACAGACTCAGCACCACAAGTTCACAGGGGAGTGCTGCCAGTCTGGTGCTGGGACTGCTCCAATCACAGCATTGTGCCCTCCCCTACCTCCTTCTTGGAGACTTTTTCCTGCAGGGACTTCAGCTGCCGGTGCTGTTCTTTGTTGACAAGGATCCATCCATGTTCAATGTCTGACACCGTCTACCAAGGAGCAGAAGCTGGTGAGCAGCTGGGCCCAGGGCCACTCGAGACCCCACACAGCCATAGATGAGGGATGCAGTGTCCCTCCTCACCCAACTGGGCCACACTGACCCTCACCTGTGCATACAGCAAGTTCAACCCCACACGATGCTCCATTACATCGTCATCATAGGAAGAGTCCCAGTAGCTAGAAGGAAACCACATGGGTCAACCTATTCCGCAGCTCCTAACAGCAATGGGGAGAAAAACACCCCCCATGTTGGGACAAGGTGCTGGGTTGGCTTTCTGGCCAGCTCCCCATTAGCCATCAGTTGCCTTGTCCCACTTCCCTTCTTAAACAGCTGCCAGAGGCAGGAAGGGCTGTGTCTGGGTAAGTGGAAACAAGCCCAGTAGGGCAGTCCAGCCACCCCGTGTCATGGCTGGGGAAGCCCAGGTGTGTTCCTGCAGGCCAAAGCACCCACAGGTGCCAATGGCAGGAAGAGAAAGGTCCCTCTGCAGAGCACAAAGCCCAGAGAAGACCCCACTGCTCCAGCAGGCGCTGCTGCTCCAGCCCTGCCGCTCACCTCTTGCGCAGGATGATCCGGAACTCGGGGTTGTGCAGGCTGGTGACGGACACGTACGGCAGCTCAAACTCCTGCAGCTTCCGCACGACTGCAAGGGAATAGCAACTCAGCAGCAGCTCAGGGCAGCAGGAGCCCACCGGACCCCTGCCAGCCAAGGCACCCCAGGGGAGCCCGCTGGATCCCCACACCCAGGGCAGGGCTCTGGGGTCCAAGTACACAGCTCTTGCGTCAGGGCAGGGTACAGCGCAGATGTCCCACTGAAGCCCTCATGGGGCTCCAGCATGCTCTACTCACAGGAGAAAGCTCCATCCTTGGTCTCTCTCACTAGGAAGAGGCTGAAGTAGCCAACCAGGTCATCTGGCAGATCCAGCTTGGAGGCCACAGCCTGGGAGTGAGAGCAGGAAGTCACCACTTCCCGCAGAGAGGCAGCCCTTCTACATCCTTACCCTGTGGCAGGATTAAGCCTGTGTGTGCTTTCTGGGGCCTCCCAACAGCAGGAAAGCAGCACCTCTGCTGTGCTGGGGGCCAGGGCAGGGGGGGACAATGGACAGGGAGTGGGAGAATTACATCCACCATGAGACAACTGGGGCTTCCTGACATTAGTCTGGGCCCACACATCAGCACACCCTTTCCAGCTCTTCAGCCCCATGACAACGCTGCTCTGGGGTAGGGACTCAGTAGGGAGGGCCAGGGGCTGACAGGCTAAGGAAGCTCCTGCATGCATGAGAAGCCACAGAACTCCGCAGGAGGAGCTGGTCTTGCCCAACACAGGAACTTTGGCACCTCAAGGACATCCTCTGTCTGGTCCGAAGTAAGGATGGTGACCTTGACCTTCTGGCCATTGGAAAGTAGCACTTCCAGCACCACCTCCTCTGTGGGTATCTGCTGCGTCTCCTGGAGAGAGAAACAGGACTGCCACTGTGCCCCCCCACTGCTGACCATCTCACAGTGCGAGGGCCCCAGCTCGCACCGCCTGGCCCCAGTGGTCGGCACTCACCCCCATGCAGGCTGCCCCAGCAGCCCACCACCTCCAGCAGCTCCACGCTCACCTGCTGGGCTTTGCGCAGGAAGCTGTTGAAGATCTCACTCCCTCCAAGTGTCGGGTCCTGCCGCACTGGGATGGAAGATGAGCAGGGAGTCAGTTGTTATGCGGGAAAGGGCAGGGACCCACAGCAATGCCTGTCTGCTCTCCAGCCCCGCAGAGCACACACTCAGACTAAGCACATGCTGCATGTAGGGCATGCACATGGGCGGCCATGGACACCTCACAGGTGAAGGCACCAGGGGTCTCCACCTCCGCCAGGGCTGATGTTCAGTGGACAAGGCCAGCTAATGCCAGAGTGAGTATGAAGATGTGCCACGGCAGACAGAGCAGTGCGGGAAGGAAGGTGCAGGTAGTGCCCTGAGTGACCAAGCAGGGGACAGCCAACCCTGAGCTGCAGCACGGTGCTGACCCAGCTTACCTGCCTGCATGTATTTCTCCAGCTGTTCCCGTCGTTGCTCTACCTCTGCCGGGGTGAGTGTAAAGATCTTCTTTGGGGGAAAGGCTGGGACCACATTAGCGCCATACTCTTTCCTTAACTGGGAAGAGAGCAGAGTGCCATGAGAGCCTCCAGGGAGATGGTGGCTAGTGTAACCTCCCCCCCACAGCTGACTTCCAGGGCCCTGGCAAGGGGAGTTTTCAAGAACCCAGCCAGGACATCACAGGACAAAAGAAAAGGCCTGTTCCCAGTGCCAATGAACAGAGCAATCCCCTGCCCAGCCCCATGGGCAGCACATGCCTGCCTGCAGCCAGCACAGCATCCAATGCTGCGGCTCTCACACGGTGCCTTCCTACAGCACCCAAAAGCAGCCCGCGGGACCCAGCACCCTGCCTGCCAAAACCACAGCAGGCAGCACAGTGCTGCCCACAGGACAGGGGCTGGATGACAGCAGCTCCCGCCACCACTGGGGATGGCTCCCTACCTGCTCGTGCAGCCCCAGGAGCTGGCTGTAACGCACTCGGCAGTGCAACACCCCATTCACGTGGATGTTGTAGGCCTGTGGGGAGAGACACCAGTCAGATGCCAGCACTCCCCAGATCCACAGGCTGCCCCAGGATGAAGCCCCTGCAGGGCCACAGCCTAGTCCTGAAGACACCACGAGGGGCAGGGGGGGCACCCCAGCCTTCTCCTCCTGACAGCGAAGCTCAGCCCCCCTCCTGGGAAGTGCCAGGACCCACCTTTTCCCCTTACATTCCATTTCCCAGGCTGGGCACCACTGCAGGAGCTGGGTTTGCCTTGCAGGCACCAGCCCCAGCCCGGAGGCACCGATGCCAGCATCATGCTGCTCACTACCTGGACCCCCTCCAGAGCCCTCCCCAGAGCACACAGCTCAGCAGTGCTTCCCATGTGGGGCCAGGGCCCTCTCCAGCAAATTGAGGCAGCACCCCAATAGAGGTGGACACATGGAACAAGCAGCCTCAGGTAGGCACAGCCAGGACCAGGAGGAGCTGTGTCAGCATCCAAGGGCTAGCAAGCGAGGACCGATCAAACGCCCAGGACTTGCACAGGAGAGTACAATACAGCCCTGAAAGGTTTCTGTGTGCTGCTCTTCTGAAGACAAGTCAGCATTGGTGCAGACATGCAGCCCTGGGGATATGGTCAAAACCACTCAGGAAGTAGAAGCACATCCAAGAGATGTGCCCAACAGACACCAGGAAGGGGTGGGTAACCCTGCAGCTGCCTGGCCACAAGGAGAGTACAGAGCCACGCTGCAGCCCCATGGACAAGGCTGTCCCCCAAGTCAGCAGGCAAGCACACCCCTCCACGCTCCCGGCAGCAAGGAGAGGCAGCAGCTCTCCATCCTGCAGGCCCCAACCACATTTGGAGAAGCAATAAGAATAACGCAGTGGCCAGCACAGCAACCCAGGCTGCACTCAGGCCAGCTGCAGAGCTGCATGGCCAAGACATCCCCACTGCCAAAGGCTGCAGGTTTGGGCTCCCTCCAGCACCTCCCAGGGTGCATGGCCACAGCCATCCCTCACCGCAGGGCAAGGGATTCTTTCCTCGTGTGCTGCCTGCCCACCCTGGGGCCACCAGAACATGCTCCAGCACTTTGGATTGCTTGAAAGTATAAAAGCTGCTGCAGAGAGCTCAGCAGGACATGTCCCTCAGCCAAGGGGAGAGGACGGAAACCCTCTGTCACTGCAGACAGAGCTGCACAGGGCCCAATGACTCCATGCCCAAGGTCCCAGGCACCCTGCCACAGGCAGCATCCTCCAAGGGGACAGTGCTGTTCCCCTCTGTGCCAGAGCAGGTCCTGCCATCCCCAGAATGGTGTTTGGGAGGGCAGGACCACACCACAGGGGATGGAGACGTGCTGCCAGCCAGCGACTACATCCCAGGCACGTAACTCCCATGGCTGTTTAACTCACTGGAAGCCTCAAGCATCCCCCTGCCCCTGACAACTGGGGGTGCCTGGGGTCAGCAAAGGCACCCACCCAGGCCATGCTGGCCCTGCACACAGTGGAGCTCACACTGGCTTCTCACAGCGTCTCTGTGGGGTCACCAGCTCCTGCCCAGACTCAGGGCTGCAAAGGAGCTCTCCTCTGACTCTGGGAACACCACCTGAGGGCAAAGGGCAGAGTGCTCCTGCGGGCCTTGTACAACCACAGCTGCCTGTGGATCACAAGACAGCTTCACAGCCCTTCCTGCAGCTCACAACCACCCTGTGTGTCCCCCACACACCACCTCCTGCTGCCGAGAGCACCGGCGACATCTCCCAGAGAGGGATCGCAGCAAAAGGGGCAGGCGAGGGATCCCCATGTTGACAGCCGCGGGGCTAAGGAGCCCACAGCCGCCCACCCTTAACCCGAGCAGGAAGCAGCGGGCCTGGCCCCGGCCCCTGCGGCCGCACCGCCGCGCAGCCCAGGGGGCTCAGCCCGCCGCAGTGTTCCTCCGGTGACCGGGGCACCGGCTCCGGAGGAGCTGCCAAGCCGGAGGGCGTTCACGGCGCGCCGAGCAAAACAGGAAGCCGGGACGGACGGATGGGGCTGCCGGGCCAGGATGAAACGGGCCCCGGGACGGGATGCGGCCGCCGCCCGCTGTCCTTCCCCCACCCCGCAACGCAGCGGGCTCGGCCCCGTCTCTGCCGGCCCTAAGGGAGCCGGGGCGGCGCTGCCGGGGAGCGGGATACCGGCTGGGGATGGCGGTCCCGGCCCACACGAGGCCACCCGGGACCGGCTTCGGGACTACTGGCCCGTACAGCCCCACCGGGCAGCGACCACCCCGTAACGTCGGACTCAGACCCGGCCCCACCGGCCCGGGGGTGGCCGCCCCGCTCCGCTCCGCCCCGCACCCGCGGGACAGCTCCGCGCCGGCCCCGCTCACCACGTAGGCGGCGCCGCCGTCGCCGGCGCGGGTCTCGGTCTCGGGGATGGAGAAGTGCATGGCGGGGCCGGGACGGGCCGGGTCGCGCGCCCCCGCTACCTGCCGCTAGCCGCCATGTCGGAGCCCGGCGCTCCCGGTACCGCCCCGCGGGGCCCCCGCGATGGCGCGGCCGGTGGAACACGCCCGCCGGGGCCGGCCCCGCTCCGCCCAGCAGGAGCTCAGGGGCAGCCCCGCGCCTGGTGCTGGCAGCGTCCCAGCGACACCGTGCGGCGGCTCCACTCCGGTGCTGAGCGCGGCCCCGGAGCCGGACAGGCCCCGGCCGCGGGGGACAGGAGCGCCCCGGTAAAGGTAACAGCCCCCACAGCGGGTACAGCGTGGCGTCACCGCGCGTCATGCGGGGGGCCGCTGACGTCACGGCAGGTCCCGCCGGCAGGGAGCGCTGCAGGGCGGCGGAGCAGGCGTCATGGCGGAGCGGGGAGCGCTGGGCGGTGAGTGCGGGAGCCGAGCCGAGCCGAGCCGAGCCGAGCCGGGCCGGGGGGCGACGGGACCGCGGCACCGGCACCCAGCCGCCCCGCTCACCCTTCTCCTTCTTCTAGGTGCGGGCCCCGAAGCAGCCGCGCCAGAGGGACCGCAGGTGAGCAGGGCCGGGACCGGCGTGGTGCTGGGAACCGCGCCGGGGAGGGCGTGGGGGACGCGGGGTGCCTGACCGTCTGTGCCCGCAGGCCACGGAGCTCTCCCGGGAGGAGAAACTGCAGCTGCGGAAGGAGAAGAAACAGCAGAAGAAAAAGAAAAAGAGCGAGAAGGGGCCGTTGGCTGAGACCCCGGAGCTGGGGTCGCCTTCCGAGGCAGGGCAGCCGCAGGGTGAGGAACACCTTTTCCCCTAGCAGCCCTCCCCGCACCCCGATCAGGGGCAGCCCTGTGCGAGGCCCCGGTGGCCTCCAGGGCCTGAAACCCTTGTGCTAGAACAGCCTGAGCCAGCAGTGTTCTCCAGTCATGGGAGGCTGCAGCAGGATCTCACTATCTCGAGTGCCTGAGTGTTTGCAGGGACTGAGATGCAGAGAGGACAGTCCCCTGCCTTCCTGAATATGGGGCTGGCCTGATGATCCCATGTCAGCTTCACAGGGAATGTGGAGAGGTGCTGGACGATGTGGGATGTATTCCCATCTGTCTCTCCAAACACAGACCCTTGCACAAAGGAGGATCTTCTTGCCACAGGCTACCCCATATTTTGGGCTACATCTCATGGTGATTGAGGCTGGGCACTGACTTCCTTCTCTCTTCCATCTCCTGCAGTAGCTGCTCATCTCACATCCCCCCCAGCCTTGGCTGATGGCCCCAACGATGGTGAGAAGCCTGCAGGGGGCAAAAGCAAAGCTGAGCTGCGAGCAGAGCGCCGGGCCAAGCAGGAGGCTGAGCGGGCCCAGAAGCAGGCCAAGAAAGCAGAGCTGAGCCAGGCAGTCACAGCAGCCAAGCCCAGGCTGACCCCGACCGAGCCCCAGTCTGGTAAAGCCATTGTCACCATAGGGTGGGTAAGTAGGGAGGGAGGGACCTGCGGTGGGCAACGAACCCTTCCACAGTGCCATGGGCACTGCCACACCGTGTATTCCTTGAGTCTTGGGGCAGTGTGACTGGACTGGGGGCTGCACCAGGCTGGCATCACCTCACACCACCCTCCCTGCTACCCTCACAGTGGTAAAGCGGCTGCCGGAACACGTGCAGATGGATGATGCCACTGCCCAGAGGAAACTGGCCAAGAAGCTGGAGCGGCAGCAGGTAGGAGGAGGCCTGAGTAACAAGGTGCATGCTTCAGGGCAGTCATGCTGCAGGTGTGTGTGGTGGGGGCCAGGCTGTGTGCATGGTAGGACTAGTGTCTGCTGGGCAAAGGGGACCTCTGGCGTGCTGTGAGTGAGTGCTGGGTGTGAGCGGTGGTGCTGGAGCAAGCAGGGCTCTATGGCAGCTTTGGCTAAGTCATCATCAGTGCTGTTTGGCTGCAGGTACCTCTGAGGCAGGACTATGGCACCAAGGTCAACCTGTTCTCCCACTTGCACCAGTACAGTCGGAAGAAGCCACTGACACAGCAGATGAGGTACGTGGCCTCCCTAGCCCAGGCCCATGGCAAGCATTTGGCTCCGTTTTGGTTGTGGCTGCAAAATGGCTGTAGTGAAGGGGTATCATGGCCCTGTGTGTGGAATAGACTCACAAAGTCCTTGGTTAGAGTAAACATCAGTATTATCAGTTCTGTTTCCATGCTGCGTCAAAACACAGTGCTGCACCAGCTACTAAGAAGGAGAAAAATTGACTGCTACTGCTAAACCCAGGACAGTCGTATTCATCGCATAACCCGTGTAACCCCGTTGTGTTGCTACCCTTACGCTTTGCTAGGGTTTGGCGGCTGCTTTCTCTTCCAGGTAATTGGAAGAGAATTGGTGGGGAATACTTTTTGCTTTGTTTGAGGAGCAGTGGCTGGGGCAGCCAGATGGCATACCTGTGGAGTGAGGAGAGCTGCCCTCAGGCAGTGCAGGGCCACAGGAGGCGGTGCTGTGGGCTTAGCCTGACTCCTCCTTAGAGCAAAGAGGGGCTGTCCTGGGCCACCCTTCAGGTTGTTTGGCTGGAGGCCTGGCACTGGGTTGGTTGTTCCTGGGCTGTAGAGGGCCCCTGCTGGTAGCTCTCTCATATTTGTCGCTGCAGCATCCCCTCCACTGTAATTCACCCAGCTGTGGTGCGCCTTGGCCTCCAATACTCCTATGGAATCATCAATGGCTCCAATGCCCGTTGCATCGCCCTGCTGGAAGTCTTCAAGCAGGTATGTGAGCAGCTACTTGTGCCCACCAAGCAGTGGGGTGTTGCACCATGCAGAGGCATCTGTTCCTATTCCCTGGTTACTGAGACTATATCTATACTTGGTCATCTTCAGCCTCTTCCTTCTGACTGTTNGCGTCAAAACACAGTGCTGCACCAGCTACTAAGAAGGAGAAAAATTGACTGCTACTGCTAAACCCAGGACAGTCGTATTCATCACATAACCCGTGTAACCCCATTGTGTTGCTACCCTTACGCTTTGCTAGGGTTTGGCGGCTGCTTTCTCTTCCAGGTAATTGGAAGAGAATTGGTGGGGAATACTTTTTGCTTTGTTTGAGGAGCAGTGGCTGGGGCAGCCAGATGGCATACCTGTGGAGTGAGGAGAGCTGCCCTCAGGCAGTGCAGGGCCACAGGAGGCGGTGCTGTGGGCTTAGCCTGACTCCTCCTTAGAGCAAAGAGGGGCTGTCCTGGGCCACCCTTCAGGTTGTTTGGCTGGAGGCCTGGCACTGGGTTGGTTGTTCCTGGGCTGTAGAGGGCCCCTGCTGGTAGCTCTCTCATATTTGTCGCTGCAGCATCCCCTCCACTGTAATTCACCCAGCTGTGGTGCGCCTTGGCCTCCAATACTCCTATGGAATCATCAATGGCTCCAATGCCCGTTGCATCGCCCTGCTGGAAGTCTTCAAGCAGGTATGTGAGCAGCTACTTGTGCCCACCAAGCAGTGGGGTGTTGCACCATGCAGAGGCATCTGTTCCTATTCCCTGGTTACTGAGACTATATCTATACTTGGTCATCTTCAGCCTCTTCCTTCTGACTGTTACCAGGGCTGGGCCCTGCTGGTGTCCCGTTCTGGTGCTACCACTGCAAATTTGAGTTCCTGGAGCACACCTTTACCCCACTGTGAAAGTGTGTCAAGCTGTGCATTAGACATTCCTGGCTGGTCTGCAGCCTGTTGTGTGAGGGTGGTTGCATGCTATGCCTAAACAGAAGGGGCCAGTGCCTTGAGCTCATGTTCTCTTCCTTCTTGTCTTAGCTGATCCGAGATTACTCAACTCCCCCCAATGAGGAGCTGTCAAGGGACCTAGTGGCCAAGCTGAAGCCACACATCAGGTGAGGGCTCCTGGTGCTGGAGCAGAGGGACTGAGGCTGCACTGAGTGTCATCTAACAATCACTTCTCTGTCTTGGTGTCCACCCAAACTTGGTCTGACTTTACTGGGGCAGAGTCTCAGCCCACTATCCCCAGCCCAGCTGCACCCTCCCTCTTGCTGTCCTGCTCTCCAGGCTGTTCTGGAGCTAAGCATGTTTCCTCTCTGCAGCTTCCTGAACCAGTGCCGGCCCCTTTCAGCCAGCATGGGCAATGCCATTAAGTTCCTTAAGAAGGAGATTTCGTGCCTACCTGACACTCTGCGAGAGGAAGAGGTGAGTGGCCTCATGTGCGCAGCAGGCAGCAGGGTGGTGTCTTACTGGCAGCATCAGTAAAGTCACAGGTGAAGAAGAATGTGGTTTTTTAGTGCTCAGCTATGTCCTGTGCAAAAAGCTCCCCATGAGCCTGCTGGCTGTGGAGCAAGGGGCAGGGGGGTGGTGAACATCATGAGAACCCCTGAGGCTGCGTGGCCACTGGGCTAAGAGGAGTCAAGCTGGAGAGTCTGATTAGTAAAATCTCCATGGGGTGACCAGAGCAATTGACCAGGAGGTGCAAGGGCAGAGTTGAGGAGGGCCTGATGGCAGCTCAAACACATGGTGAGGCACCATGGTCTGCTGGGAGCTTGTGCTGGGTCAGGAGTGGCCCCATGTGCCTTGCAGATCCTTTGTCCCAGGGGAAGGTGCCTTTCAGCATACAGTCTGACTGGGGGATGGGCAGGGCTGAGCCCACAGCCAAACCAGGCTGCAAGGGACAACAGAGGGTTCATGGTGTGGGAAGGCCATGCTGTACATGATGGCACTGTCTCCCCAGGCAAAGGAGAAGCTGCAGGACACTATTGACAAATACCTGCGGGAGAAGATTCTTCTGGCAGCTGAAGCCATTTCAAGGTCCGCCTTTGAGAAGATAAATGACAATGACGTGATCCTGGTGTATGGATGGTAAGAGGAGAGCCAGGGCAGCCAGGCCAGTGGGTGGGAAAAGAAAACCTGAATGAACACAGGAAGCTCTTGCAAAAGCAGTGTTTAAAGGTTGGAAATGTTGGTGTTGGCCAGGGCAGAGAGAGGGGTTGTGGCTCTGGGTCCAGCAACCAGAAATAAAACAAGCAGTGAGTGGGCAGTGAGAGGCTGTACAAGGGTGTCAGGACAGAGCAGGGCATTGCCTGGGATCGGCACTTGCTCACTGAATTAGACTGTGTCATTAGTGCTTTAGAAAAAGCAAAGAGCTCATTGGGACTGTCCTGAGAGAGAGGCAGGCTGATGAGCTCCTGTCACGAGGTGGTGACAGAGCACTTTCTGCCTGGTAGCTGCCAAGGGGAATGCTAAATGCTGTCTGGGATGGACTCTGTTGGCAAGCCTGGCTGCAAGCAGGCATCCCTGGAGGGCCCCACTGTGGAGGGTTGTGTCCTGCTCATGTGCTTTATGATTTCTCCATATGCTGGGACAGGTTGGATGCTGGAAGCACTGGAACCCTTGGGCTTGTTCAGAGAATGAACAGGAGGGTCTGATCAAGTAGACTTATACAAGCCTATACTGATTAATGTGGTTGCGTTAGCGCCTCAGACATGGTTTGTGAATGCCTGAGTTTGCCCTGCCTGCTGTTGCAACTTACACAGGCCCACCAGCCTGTAGTGTTACAGTGGCGGGTGATGACTTGACTGGTCTGAGAAGTGCCTGACAGAGGCCTAAAGCCATCACTGTCAGAAAAGCCTGTACCAAAGGCTTGTCTGAGTCTCTGCTGTTCAGAGCTTAGTACTGTCCTCTGTTTGCATGTGTCCAGTGTTGAGTGTATTAAGAAATCCAGATTCACCACTTCTTCAATACAGGGCACCTACAGAGCAGTTGTGTGCATTAACTGGCATTTTAAACAGAATGTAGCAGTGTCAGATGTCAGGAAGCAGAAATAGGGAAGCTCATTCTTCCTTTAAGGGACTATATCCCAGGAGGTAGAAGTGGGAAAGGGAGACCACTGTGGCAAAAGAGCCCAAGTGTGATGTGCCTCCTAGGGGATCATCAAGGAAGGTCAATGTGGGCCTGGAGCATTCTGAGAGGAGATCTTGGAGAGGGTTTGGAGGGGAGAGTCCGCCACTTTGGTCACAGACAGGCAGAGGCCAGTGCCGCTTCCAGGGAGGGCTGAAACATAACTTTTCCCACTGCAAAGACCGGGAAGAGGGTCCTGGAAGCAAGTGTAGCAGGAGAGTGTCTGGAAGGGGCAGCACTTACAATGATGAGTGTGGACACCAGCTCTACTTGGACGCATTAGTCCATCAGTGTCTAGGAAGGAGCCCAAGTCCTGCCCTGGGTAAGGGAGACATTGCTCTGCTTGTGCTGGATGTGCCCAGGGAGCTGCCGAGGCAGCTGGTGCCTGTCACTGCCTGCTCTGCTGCAGCTGCTGGCAGGCAGCCCCTGCTTTGGGAGCCTGTCAGGTCTGTCCCCTTGGCAAGGCCCCAGACTGAGGCTCAGGAAACCTCCTGCTCAGCCAGCGCCTGATGAGTTCCACTCTGGAGTCAGCACCAAGGAAAGTCTCCTGGCATGGGGCTACACTTGTGGGCAGTGCTGGCAGCATGGAGTGTCTGCATGGGGCGGGTGAGAGCTTTCTAACTGGTGTCCATCAGCTCTTCCCTCGTGAACCGCACACTGTGCGATGCCCATGTGAAGAAGGGCCGAGCCTTCCGTGTGATCGTGGTGGACAGCCGTCCACGGCTGGAAGGCCGGGAGACGCTGCGGCGGCTGGTGCGCAAGGGCATTCACTGCACCTATGTGATGATCAATGCCATCTCCTATGTGCTGCCTGAGGTGAGGAGCAGAGTGGGGCTGTGCTGAGGGCAGAGGTGAGTTCAAGGGAGGCTGCAGAGTGATGAAAGGTGCCAACAGATCCCTGTGCTTCCCTGACAGGTATCTAAAGTGCTGCTGGGAGCCCATGCACTCCTGGCCAACGGCTCTGTCATGTCCCGAGTGGGGACGTCTCAGATAGCGCTGGTTTCCAAGGCTTACAACGTGCCCGTCCTGGTGTGCTGCGAAACCTACAAGTTCTGTGAGCGGGTGCAGACGGACTCTTTTGTCTCCAATGAGCTGGGTATGGCTTCTGTATGCTTCCTGCCACCTGAGCCCTGCACCCACTGCTGGCCAGGATGGGCTGCTCTGCCCACCTCTCAGAAGGGTGGCCTGGCAGGCAGCAGTGGTGTGTGCTCCCAGGGCAGAATGGAAAGGTGCTGTCACTGATCCTGCTGCCTGTTCTCGCCACAGATGACCCCGATGATCTGATCATGCTCCGGAAAGGCCAGGCACAGCTGGGTGGCTGGGCAGAGAATAAGTCCCTGCGCCTTCTCAACCTCGTCTATGACGTGACGCCACCTGACCTGGTGGATCTGGTCATCACAGACTTGGGCATGATCCCCTGCACTTCAGTGCCTGTTGTCCTGCGGGTCAAGAACGTGGATCAGTAGTAGGGGCAGCAGCACAGACACTAATAAACCAGGCCCCACAATACACCTTGTCTGTTTTCTGTGGGGTGGCAGGAGCCCTGATAACTGATTTCACCACAGGGTCAGCTCTGCATGGTCCTTGGGGATGCTGGCACTTCTGCCCAGCCTGTTCCTGTCCCTCCAGGCTGCAGCAGCAAAGGATCTTCCCTGTCCCGGGGCCCCTCCTCTGGGACATGGGAGAAACAGTGACAGTGACAGTTCCTAGCTCACATCTCTGGCTGTCGTTCTGGTATCCACTCGAGATGGGCTTGGGCAGGAGAGCCCAGAGCTGGGTACGTTCGACCCCCTGAGGGGATCAGAGCTGCTCCTGGTGCAGGATCCAGCCTGAGCAAAAGCTGGGGATTCTGGCACAGGGAGGAGGCTCTCCTGCCTTATTCCGAAGCATTCCCATCCATTTCTGGTATGGTAAAGTTGGAGCTCATCCCAGCTCCTTGGCAGGGATTGCTGTGGGCTGTTAGTGCCAGTGCATGTTTCTAGCCCTGCAGGGGTGGCTGTG
The DNA here is from genome assembly GCA_002631895.1 of Agapornis roseicollis. NCBI lineage: Eukaryota > Metazoa > Chordata > Aves > Psittaciformes > Psittacidae > Agapornis > Agapornis roseicollis. The sequence goes on from NDXB01016906.1 coordinate 36,663, forward strand.
ATTCTGCCCTGTGCAGAAGAAGAGGTGATTTATACTCCGGTGTCGCCTGTCTTTGCTGCCAAGTGCTGTGACCCACGGGAACCGAGGCCGGAGGCCAGGGAATGGTGCTGAGGGCACCGGCTGCGGAGAGTCAGGACGGGACCGGAGCCCGCGGGGCGGGCCCTGTGGGTGGGGGCGTGTCCATGCAAACGAGCACCACGCGAGGCATCATGGGGTACACGCGA
>NDXB01016907.1:0-123543 GCA_002631895.1 Agapornis roseicollis
AAAAAAAAAGCACTACTTTACAAGAAGGTAATTTTCAAACAGGAGTATAGATTAAAAGGACTTTAACAAAAAGGAATTATAAAATTTAAATTATTAGTGCAACTAGCTTTTGAAAGCATCCACAAACATATGGAAGCCTTTGATATAGCCACATCCAATATTATAAATGGGACAAATCATAGCTCAAGGCAGGATAGTTCAGTCTTCTCAAACAAGCTTAGCTGTCTGGAGCTTTAGCAATTCAATCTTCTTTTGGGCAAATCACACAGTAGAAATCAGTAAAAGTTCCCATTCTATAACAATAATGTGAAATATGTCCCATCCATTTAAGAAAACTAGCATTCATTAAATAATTTTTACTTGCCTGGCCTGGCAGTCACATTTATGTAAGTTATTTAATACAGAGCATAAAATCATTTGAGAACAGCATTGGCTTTTGAATTTCTACACTAACATTTCAGAGATCTGCTGAGACATACACAAAAGACAGAAACTTCCACTGAACTTTCTTGAGGGACACTCAACTGATGCAATATTATTACTTAATATTCATAGAAACAGAGGTTACATTGCTTTGTAATAAAGTCAGTCCTCTTTTCCTCAGTTTAAAATAATTTTCCTTACAATCACTTTAAACTTCTTTACAATTGCTTTAGACTGTCTGAAAGCTATAATTTCAAGAGACATAACACTCTGCTTCTCTTTGCAGAATCATTACATAATTAAGTTTATCCAAAAAAATACAGAAAACAAAAAAGCCCTGAACCCTACCTACTCTTCCCCATTGATCTCCATAAGATAACTTTCATGATTCCCAAATACTTTCCCCTCCCCTGTCAGCCACCCCATCTCTTACATGGCTCCAGTTTTGCAGGTAGGGCAAATAAATCCTGCCATGAGCATCAACATGCTTTCCTACTGAAATGCCCATGTTCACAGTTGGCTTCAAGAAGCAAATGGGGGGAGCAAAGGGATGAGAATCCAGAATCCACAGACGAATAGGTATGTTATAGGAATTACCTGTTCAACACAAAATAAAAGCCATTACTAGCTTCTGCATTGAGAAGAAGCACTAAAAACCAGGCATGTGTGCATGCGATTCACACTTCGTAATAACAAAATGAAAAAGCCTGATGGATCACTTTCCAGATTCACACTGGAAAGTGTTTGTTACTCTGGCTAGTTAATAGGAACAGACTTGGTTGGATCAACTTAAAGTGCTACCATTGTGTGTTTCTTAATATAAGGCTTCACAGTTGTTTTGCTTCCCAGAGTATGATATCAGCCTATTATTTATCTTATGTATCTCCTTTTCTGGACAAAGAAATCTCTTACAGTTACCCATTTTGTCCTTATTTTAGGACTCAATAACTGATGCAAAGAGGCATCTACCAAGCACTTTATCACAGACTTCAAAGACTTTAGGTTAAAAAATAAAGAATTACATACTAGCTATTTTTGGACATTGCCTGTACAAGCATAGGGTTTGTAGAGTTCACGCAATCTTCATTAGAACCAAAGAGTTTGCCTAAACAGTCTCAAATGACATGATTTTTTTTAATAGTTAGTTGACTCATCTAATTAATAACACCTTATTTCAGCATCTGTGTGTGCATGAAGGCACTTGCAGTAGAAGTAGCTTCTGCCAATTCATGCAAAAACCTTTACAGCCATTTTTAATGAAGCTGCACAGTGCATTGTTAAGAGGCAGTGCCCAACATACTTTATATATTTAGGTTCATAACTTGTAAAGAGATTATATTTGATTTATCTCACCGTATTTCACTGGAACAGTACCACTAAAATTCAGAAGGTCCTTCTGTGATCCATCCTTGAAGGCTGAAAGTAAAAATGCTATTTTAAAAAATAGTAATAATAAATCCTTTTGAATCTGGCATAGTAATCCACTATACAGAACAAATTTTTCTTCAGAAGTCAAATCCACTGCTGAAAGAGCCAAGCCTTAAATGTTACAAGGTCATCCCCTCCGCCTTCCTCTTTGATATAATTCCTTAAAAGAATCTTGATGAAAATTGCATTGGTACAACTAAGCACATCATCAGTTTGATGTCTGGACATCCTTGTCCTGGGTAATCCTGGTGACCTTCACTCAGGCTGAGGGATTCTGGAAGTTATGCCTGACAAGCTAAAGACATCAAAATGCTTTCAGTACAACCATGAGATAAGGGAAAAATGCTGTTACATAGAAAGAATTTGAAAGAATATCAATCTTCTATAGTTACTGACAAGTTAAAATTAAATTAAATTTAGTGAATGAGTTGCTTCATTTTTTTATTTGTATGCATTCTTGGAAGAACTTTCAAAAAGAGTCACATGGTGTAAGAAATCTTACTGCAAGTCAAAATAAAGACTGGAACACAATGAAAGGTATTAACACTATTTAGATTCTATTATACACTGCCTAAATTTATGGCAAGTAAGACTCTCCACAATTGGCTCAAAGTAACCCTATCTCTTCTTACTGTATGTGTTCATGGAGAACGTGAAGTTTGGGTAGGTCTTAGTAACATTCTTCAGTTCTTCTATGGTCAGGTCTCTGAACTTGTACTGGGAAGAGAGAGAACAAAAAAAAAAAAGCTGAACTTCAAAAGCTTCTTTCATTACCAGAGACATGGAAAAGGAACCTAGAGAAGGTAGAAACACGAGAAGGGGAAGGTAACAATTACTTGTAGACTATAAATAGTTTTGGTGTGAAATAAACTTAAAAAAAAAAATATACAACGAAAGAAATAGATTTAAAGGTATCACAAGTCTGCCGGTGCTACAACAGAGCTCAAATTCTGAGCATCACTGCTTATATAGCATTTCTTCCCCTTTACAGCTGTATGAGCAGAAGCCTTATAAATTCAGTCTCCTCTGCACTCAATAATTGAAACCAATATAAAGATATAAAACTCTTAGAAAAAAGAAGTCACCTTACTACTGACACAGTTATTAGTTTCATAAGGTTGATTTCCACAAACATATTAAGTGTAAGTTATTAGCCTCTGGGAATTTTTTTCCATGTTTAAACTGTCCTTGAGAGCTGAGAAAATTCCAACAAAATAACACATTCCTCCTTCCTGCCTGCAGAAAACCTGCCTAGAGATTAACTGAAGTACCAGTGCTTGAAAAGTTATCTTGAAAGTAATTATCAGCACTCATAAATCACTGCTACTTTATTTAGCCTATCCCCAGCCAGTCCAATACCTGCACTTCCAAGAGATTTTGCATCCTCTGAAAGGTATGAAGAATATTTCCTAGATTATGGTTTCTCATTTAAGGAAGTCTGGAGGTGCCCTGGAGACCTTGCCTAAGCAAACACAACTGCAGTCTGAGAGTGGCTTAAAGATCTACCCACTGCACTGCAATGCTTGTCACAAAGTAGCAGATAAAACCTTTAATCTCTTCAGTAAGGCACCCATCAGAGGCAGCAGCAATACTACCACTAGTGGGTGGCATGATTATTTTCTGCTTCTTGGAAGAAAACACAAAGCTGCTGAAAAGAAGCACCTTTTAGTTAGCTTCTCCCTGTTCAGTCTTACAGGGTACTGCAAAGTCAAGCAGTAAAAAGAAATAACCAAAAGTGCCTAAGTTAGGAATGTCTATACAATCTAAATTTCATACATTTAGGTCGACACAGCTGGTTTTGAAATCAAAGCCATCTTTCCCCCAGCTGACCCCCTTCTTATTTTTAATTCAAAATGAGACATTCCTATTAAATATTTAGTTCTTTTCTAAGGATTAGAGGACTTTTGAGGTGAGTCACTTTGCACCTAATTTTTTTATATATACCTTATATACCTCAGTTTCTCACACTGAAATTAAAACATCTTTACCTCAGAGGGATGCTGTGAAACTTAATCTGTATTTATAAATCGTGATGATATTAACATAGGGATTGTCACAAAGCCCCCCCCCCCAGTAAATTAATAACTTCCTATAGAGTGAAGTTTCAGTCACATGCAGCACATCACACACGTTCTTGTGTCCTGAACCACAGGAATAAAATTATACACACTAGAAATTTAAACAGGTGCAGTAAGTAAATCACAGAACCGATGAATGGTTTGGGTTGGAAGGGATCTGAAAGCTCATACAGTTCCAACCCCCTGCCACGGCCAGGGACACCTTCCACTAGACCAGGTCGCTCCAAGCCCTGCCTTGAGCACTGCAAGGGATGGGGCAGTCACAGCTTCTCTAAGCAACCTGTGCCATGGCCTCACCACCCTCAATTTTAAGTCATTACCCCTTGTCCTGTGAGCCCTTGTAAAAAGTTCCTCTCCAGATTTCTTGTAGGCCGCCTTTGGGGGGGAGGGGGGCACTAGCAACTGCTCCCAGGTCTCCCCGGAGCCTTCCCTTCCCCGGACTGAATAGCTCCATCTCCCTCTGTACCCTGAGCGAGACTGAAGCCTTCTATATGCGATAACCACGAAACTAAAGACGGCACGGCTGCTGCTGACCCCCTCCACCCCCCCTGCTCTGCCTGTCGCTCCCTGCACCTCATTTTCTGACTCGCAGGAAGCGTCACTGACGGCGTGCCGCCAAGCACAGCATCTCCCACTCCCGCATCGCACACCCCGGCCTCCCCTGCTTCAGGCGAGCCGCCATCTTCCGCACACCCCCTCCTCCCCCTTGCCGCCCATCAGCGCGCTGCCGCCCGGGCTCGCGCGCCCCCTCCCTGCCCGGGCACGCGCACCTTCCCCAGCTGCTTCCGCAGCGCTTCCTCCGAAAACGCCATGGCGGCGGCGGCGGCGGCGCGCGCCCGCCTCCCAGCAGCCCTTGCGCGGGACGCTCGCGCACCGCCTCCAGCGCGGCTGGCCGGAGGCCGGGGTCCTCCCCGGGCTCCTTTAGGGGATCAGCGGGGAAAAGGCATGGAAAGTCCTTTCTTAGGAACTCACACACATTCTTCGAGGCAAACAAACAAATAACATAAGGAAATACAAATCTGGAATTAACTTCTTTCTTTACATTAATCTACCTCATTTTTTTAAGCCCTCCTTTGAACCTAACACACAGTAAAAATTGCCTTCTGGCCAGGGGACCGTGCAGGTCTGATGACCAATTCAGTGGAAAACAATGGGTTCAGTTGTGTAAATGGAGATAAATGCCAGTCCCTACCGGAAAACCGACATAACATAACAGACCTAGACCTTACGGGTCTGGGTTATCAAAGAGTTGCAATCAACGGATTAATGTTGATCTCTGACTGCTTGAGCAAGTCCAGAGGAAGGCCACGGAGAAGATCAGAGGACTGAAGCACCTGCCCTCTGCCACAGTAAGTTGCTGTCGTTCAGCAGACTTACAATGGTTTGCACAAGGTCCTCTGTGAGGATCTTTTTGGCCCTTTGAGCTTCCCCAGTGAATCAGCATCAGATTATTTTTACGTATTGCTTACGCAGACATGATGCTCTTAATATCAGAGGCTGATGTATCATGAGGAGCAGATGCTTTGGTTACCAGCTGCCCACATTCAATGCAACTAAGTTGCAGGAAAGAGATACTAAAATCCAACTTAACTTAAAGAAGAAACGCTGACCTCACCTTTTCCGGCTATAGGAAGCTAAGACTATGACATACCAGTCTTTCTTTCACTTGAACATCCCAGCTAGGTGAATTCACAACAATGCCTTGTATTCACGGCTGTGAAAGCTCATTCAGAAGCAGAAACCATAGCCTGGCATTTTGAAGGACAGTGTCTGCTGGCTGCAGGAGCAGTGGAAGTGCTGGAAATAGCCAGGTGACACTTAACTCCTAGCAAACGACAGCTAGGGCTTTGTGACCACCACCCCCCCCCCAGGGCAAGGCGGAAAGGGTTATGAGACCTCTTGAATGAGTGAGACATGGAGTAGGATGCCAGACTTACCATGGACTGAGTAGGAAATATAGTGAAGAACACCTTTCCTTTTTCGTGGTGGTCTCACTTTGCTTGGTCCTATCATTCCTAGACTTTTTTTGTGAAGGAGCTGTTGACTTCCAGGAAAGTGTTTGCAGGGCAGAACACATGAAACATCAGCAGCATCCTGGCCCTGCTCTGCACTGTATATGTAAGGCCAGCAGCATCCTAGGTCCTGTGTCCCTAACTCTACCAGCCCAGAAGAGCCCTTAACCTGAAGAAGGGAGGGAGAAAGTTTGTCTCAGGGACTGTCAGCAGTGTAACCTCACACACTGTGTTCTCTGGGGTTGTGGTCGCTGTGGTACAGACCATCTGTAAACAGGGGAAAGTATTCTGAGTGACCTGTTTTGTGGTAGGAGGAACAGGAAATTAAAGCTTTACTTGGACCCCAAGAACTCTGCTCTGAGACACAAGCAATGACAGCGACCTTAACCATGCCTCCCATCGACTCTGCAGCCCTATGAATTTTCAAGAGCTGAAGCATAGTGAACCCTATAATGACTTGTTACAGAATGATCTACACAAACACTTATCTAAACCCTTTTAAGAGACAATTTTAACATCATTTTTGTTTCACAGAGGTCCTAGCGCAGACTAATGTTTGAGAACACATCACTTCTTTTATATTTTTTAATCTCTAGGATTTATAATTTTAGTTTTCCCCCATTTTACAGTAAAAACATCTAGGAAAGTTTGATAGATATTTATTAGTAGGTTATTGGTAGGTTAGGTGTTTGGAAACACTTTTTAAAATCTCTATGTGCATGCATAATGAAAATAATCATAGAAACCAGAACAGTAACAACATACCCTTGGTAGTTTTACACCACTATCAACTCAAGAATGAGAGCGGTAATAGCACTTCTGTGCAAGGCTGAGAGGTCACCCCTAACTAAGCCCACACCCAAACTACAGATCCACATTTCTCAGTACTCATCATTCAAACTCTTCTATACCTGTGCCCTCTGGCTCAAAATCTTCTCTGAATGTCATTTGCCATGAATAATTCCATATTAAATTAACAGATCTCAATACCAACTAATCTCTAGAGAATTGAATATCTTGCTATCAGGCTAACATTCTGCCCACACAGCAGCCTTCTTATGCCACGTACCACCCTGTACAGGTCCTCTAGTAGTTCCTCTCCCCCTCATCACTTGATCTCTAGCTTTTGTTATTAAAGATATCTTTCATATTTCTGAAGCTGTCTCTCTCATTCCTCCCCCAGCACCTCTCAGGCATTAACCAAGGAGGAAGCCAACAGTACAATTGTTATTTCTGTTATTTCTGAAGATATTTTCTGCCAGTTGTTTACTTCAACTGTGTATGTTTACTCAGTTCAACCAGCCAAAGCAGGACAAGGCAAGCCAGAAGCACTCAGGATAGTGCTGAATTTGAACATGGCCAGATAAGAGAGATACCAATAGCTCTATGAGCAGTGAGGATGTTCTGGTAAGCACAGTCTTAAAGATAAACTCACCTTCCTTATGCCACGCAAGGCAGTAATGAGATGCCCTTTACTTGGACATACTAAATTTTAATCTGTGACAAAAAGATTCATTCTTTTATTCTATTTGTTTGACTACTGGCCAGAGTTCTGACTAACCTATCTTTGATTCAATGTGAATTCTGGGTTTATATAATTTCTAGTGGTAAAAATATGAAACTTAGCTTTCAGAATGTCATGAATCCTGATTTAGTATCCTGATGACTATGCCAGTTTCTTGCAGAATGTCACTTAAAGAATGACTGTTAAATGTATCAGCAAAAGTGGTTTTAATATGAATTTCTAAAAGTGAGAGTTAACAGAGTCAAATTAGAATCAATTTAGAATGATTTACACAGAGACCAAAGAAACAAAAGGGTAAGGGAGACCCTTATGTTAAGTCATGAGGTTCAGAGTAGACATGCCTGCTTTCTGAATTCATGGAGCTTAGGTGCAGCTAGGTCTAATCTTAGTCTCAGTCTTGGACAACAGTTTATATCTAAAGGAATTGACTACATGGATTTAAATCAGCATTAATTTAGCATGCTGTCAGCAGCTTACTGAGGAGCTGTTGCGAGTAAGGGGTCTCTGCCTTGGGTAGGAAAGATATTCCAGTCTCGGTAAGAAATCTGCAACCTTGAGCTCAAGGAGAGATCACTACCATACAGCCAATCTGCCTAGCACAGGGAGAGCTCCAAGAAAGTTGCAATGCCATGGGATAAAATGGTTGGCTTGTAGTCAAATTGAATACAATGGGAAAGGTACACATGAGACTCTCTGTAGCTTTTTTTTCCTTGATAGATGAGTCTTGGCAAAACTAACCACTATTCTTGTGTTAATTACATGATCAGTGTTTCAAGCTTGTACACATCACAATGATGCTCACTGGGTCACTCTGCCCCATTGTGGGTTTCTTAGAGGAGTTCTTGGCCCAGCTATGGTTCAGGCCTTTACCTCCACTGGAGCCTGAACCAAACTACTGCTGGTTTGTTTAAGGGGGTTGAGAGTCCATCCATTTATACAGGATCAAGTCATGTATTATCAAACACTGTCTATGCTCTAGAAAAGCTTTCAAATGCCTAGCAGCACTTTCAACACAAACTGGTAAAGCCAGTTCAACTGGTAATGCTGCGTTCTTCCAAATGAGGTCATAGCATTTTGTATATGTTCTTACCAAACAAGCTAGAGAAAATTCTCCAAGTGGGCATTTGTCAAGCAATACATTCACCTCATATTTTATTATAACTCTGTTCTGCATAAAAGCTCACCCTATGTATTGAAATCATGGCATTATGCCAGGAGTATTGGTCCTCTCAGATGTTTTATTGTGAGACATGGTAGAAAACATGGCTTAATTATACAGAAAATAGGCTACAGTTTCTCAGGTGCTAAGGAAGAAGGCAAAATAAAATTACCATCTCATGAAACATGAAGCAAGTTCTACAGCGTTGCTTTTGAGTTTTATTCAGTTCCACAGAACAGCATCATTTTTACTGTCTTAAACTTCCGTACTCTAAATACTAGTCTCATTCTTCTGCTTACTGTGGGCCCCCTGTATCTGTAGGTAGGTGAGCTTAGAGCAAAGCCAAGGGAAAAAGGTCCTAAATAACCTAAAACTATGATTTAGGAAGCATTTCAAAGAATTGTCTCCAGTGGAGAAGATAATACAATATTATAATTTGTCCAAATTAAGTAGTGAGTAATGGAATGAAAATTACAAGTTGAACATACAAATATTAAATGCAATGGGCAGAATTTGCACTTCTGAAATATGCTCGAGTGATTGTCACAGACACTGAAGTTTGAGGAATAAATGAAGACTAACTGCAACACAAATGGCAGGAGCAAGTTTCCTCACAAAACCCAAATTGGCTTCAGGTTTTGAAATATCACAAAAGCATTATTTACATCAGTGTTCGCCTTTGTTCTGAACAACCATTAAGTCACCTGCGTGCATGAACTATACCATGACCATTTTATACACCATCCAGTCAAGGCTGGATATAAACCAGCAGTTTTGATGTACATCAGACCTCATTGCCAACTGCATACAGAAGCAAATACTCTCCCACAAAACAAAGATGCTGAAACTTGCAGGAAAAATTAACTCACACCACTCACAAACAAGGCTCCTCTTAGCCCTGGGCCAAATCACAGACTAAACACTGCCATCACCACATTCTCTTTGTATGCACAGCTAGCAAACAGAAGCCAGGTTAATAAAGGCTTTGCTGGTTCACTCATTTTGACTGGGGGAGGAGGGTTTTAACAGCAGCACATCACTGCATGAACTCTGAAGAGTCACCTTACATGACTGGGCTGCCTTGCACCCATCAGTTATGGTCACATTTGACACCACCGCAGAGGTCTCAAAAATGGACTTCTTCAACATTCCTTAGAAATCAAGACCCAGGTAAAATGGATTGTCACATTAGTGGCCATCCTGTGCAAAACCAGTGATAAGCAGAGTACTTTATCAATTGCAGAGCAGCAGGCCAATTGACAGACACCAGTTGATCACTTCTTTGCCTGGACACATCTCATGGCATACTGGTTGTGTTGAGCGACCGCAGAGCATTCATGCAATGCAACAGCTGGAAGAAGCTGACAGGGAGGAGTTACTGTGATAGGCAGGTGAGGACAAATCCATATCAAACATAATATATCCTTAGCTGTATCATTCAAGGAAGCTACTTACCTCTCATGAGGGAACCCACAAAAGAGATTAAATAAATGGGCATTCAAAAACCTCCTTTTGCACTCAGTGCATGGATAAGTATGCTCTCACAATTACTGAGTGCACTGTAAAAACTGGAACACTACATAGCATTTTTTAAGTCAGAGTCAAGCCCATTCCCTTAACAAGGGAAAAAAAAACCAAACCAAACAAACAAACAAAAAAACCCCAAAATGATGAAAGCTCTCAATTCTCTTTAAGTTGTCAATTGCGATCAGCTTTCACACAGACAGTATGAGAGGAGATGGCATCGGATGCTTGCCTTTCCTCAGCTGAGGAACATCAAGATACTGGACAGAAGTTGCATTCAGCATACAAAAAAAAAAAAAAAAAAAAATTTTTCCAGGGAAAAAAAAAAAGGGANTGGCATCGGATGCTTGCCTTTCCTCAGCTGAGGAACATCAAGATACTGGACAGAAGTTGCATTCAGCATACAAAAAAAAAAAAAAAAATATAATTTTGCCAGGAAAAAAGATACAGGCAAAACCCAAGACTCCCATGAAAGGTCCCCAAAGCAAATTAAATATTATTTGGGAAAACAAATCTGGTTCATCCATTGTGGACAGAAGTTAGGACTAAACTAGTGGCGTGTTATATTACTTCAGGAACCTCTTCCGTCTCTGATTTCATACCACAGGTATGTGAAGCATGGTATGTCACAGGCTTTTTAGATCCATAGGTGCATGGAAAAATGAAACACTCCCATATTCTTTTCAAGTGGTAAGAAAAGGCAGTCTATGGGATCGCTAAACAGCAGTTCTCTCCTGTGGAACTAAAAATGTGATTTCAAATAAATTACAACAAAAAGTTGCCCTCAAACAATGGAAACCTGTATTCCACCTCCTCACCTTCCCCCCAAACCTGAGTAAAATAAATTTATTGCCTCCTAGAGAAGTACAGCTTTAATGGCTGGATTCAAATAACAGTGTAGAATCACCCTTAGCCTGAACAGAATATATTTGCTTTGAAATAATGAGTGACAATGACTGCCTACAGCTATTTAAGATACATTAAAAATGAAATAATTTCATACCAGGTATTTTTCCAAAGAAGATGAGACTTCATCCCTTCAAAACCAGGTACTCACAGGGCACTGACTAAATGCTAATTTGCAATATAATTTAAAAGTATTTTTTTGTTTGTTTTTAGAGTGCAAGCGTTGCTGTTTCAAAGGAGCAGCAGACGGAATCTCTCTCATGTGCATTCATTTATCTATTTGGAAGTGGGGCACAGGACTAGCTGATCAGAACAGTCAGTGGTATTTACCTCCACTCACTGAAGCAGTAAACCATTCCATAAAAGGTTCAGAATCCTTACATGGGAATAAGAGAATCTGAGAAGAACATGTCTCATGAAGCTAGAGGATAAAACACCACACCCCAATGGAAAAGATTATAGGCAACTGGTACACTTGTGTTTTAGAATGCTAATACATGCACATATATCTCCAAATATATATTGTGTCACAAGCCTGAACTGCAAATGTCAATGATTTTCAGATCTTTTCTGAATGCTTAAGTGACTTCATTAATTTTTGATACATTCTTGCTGGCTGCGTAAGAACAAGAGAACAATTCTTGGAGAACACTCAAGCCTAATGCTGTTATATGTGACAGCTCAGAAGAAACCAGCAGGAGAAGAATTCTGAAATCTCTTCCATAAAAGTAAGCCAGTGAGAAATACCAGTAAAATGTTTAATGCCTGTAATTTATTGTATACATACTCTGCAAAACTTATATGCATTTGGTGTGTGTAGAAGTGTACACTTTGACAGCACCAGAAAACAGTTAAGCCATGTATGAGTTTTTAAACCTGATTTGTCACATTGTGTAAAAAGACATTGTGCACAAATGATATCCCCAAAGGAAAAAAAATCATTGGCTAAAACTAGAAGCACCCTTATTTACACACTAACACTTTAATATTGCATCAAACCCACTCACCAAAATAAATAGTACATTCATCACAATTTAAACACCAGTCTCTCCATATATTTATTTTCTTTCTGACATGTTTTGGTCTCCAGAAATATGCTCTATCTAGAAATATGCATCAGTTACTAGATTATGTTACAAAATGCAAAAATAATAGAAAATTTGTTTTCCTGGACAATACTTTGGGCTTTACACAAAAATAAATCCAGATTTCCATAGAGATCTCATATACTTCTTGAAAGATTTTTATTTTAAAGCACAGCAGAGTTGCACACTAAGGCTTCCTGTGATATGCAAAACCCTGGCCTCCAAAAGACGTTGCTGTAAAGTGAAATACAGCTCAAGTGTAAATACAAGACATTTTCAAAAAGTAGTCATCAATAGAAAGTGCCCTTCATTTGATTTAGCATTAACAGTAAAGAAGTAGCTACTGTAATTGTGCAATCAAATCCAGACCTGGAAGGGTTTTATGAAAAGTATGTAATTTCATACTATCAAGTTTAAGGATATAGAGTCTGAGATAGCAGAAACCAACCAACCTTTTTATACTCCTACATTCATTATTTTTTTTTGACACAATTTAGTGAAAAAGGCACATTGTCAAACAGTGAATTAAGAATCTAAAAACCAAACCAGAATCTCATTAAGTACAATTAAACCATTAGTTTAACGTCAGATCCTCAATAAACCAGTATAAGCATTCTTCCAGTTTTTCTTAACCTCAAATTCAGATGCACTTCGGACAAGTACTGAAGTACTCTCATTAGATTAATACTATTAATCTGGCAAACAGTAAACATGGTTTTGGATCCAAGGTCATGAATTAAAACCCAAAACCTTAGCTCCTTCATAGCAATTTTACAAATGTGCAGCAAATGCAAACACATTAAAACCTGAACATTTGTACAAAATTTGAAACCTGTTAGCATCCCATGCCAATTATGAGAAAGTACTTCTTGACTGCAAAATTACAAATGTGTCCTTGAGTAGTTTTTCACATGAAATCAACAAAATTTAAGCAATGATCATTGTGTGAAGAAACAGTTGTAACAGTGTCTTAGGGAGGCTAGCAGAGTACATTCCAGTCACCATCTAAAAGACAAATGACAAAGTGCTTTACATATTAAGAAATTTAACTGATCTTGCATGGTTAAAAAAAAAAATAAATCAGGAAGGTAAAATAACTGGGGTTTATTTAACCTGTATTTATCTGAAATGCAGATTCAATTTCCAATTGAACCAATTCTGAATATATTTCTTTTGCTTCATAAGAGACTTTTCCCAGCCAGGCAGGAAGTTGCTCACAGCTGATCTAGCTATCAGGGTCGGTAGACCTAGAGCCTTTCTCCAGCTGAAAGGAATTAAAAAGCAGAAACCCAGTAACTTGATCATGGTCCCAGTATTTACGGTCTTGAATGGATAACCCTAGGAACTACAGTGGAAAATTTCAGATAGCCCCAATGTAGCAGGGTGAGTACAACACACTTCTAGACAAGCAGAGAGGTTATGCTATCTCGCATGGTCTCAAGTGCATACACTGATAAATGGTTTTTGTTAGTTAATATAGAAAGTTAAAAAATACATAGAGAGCAAGGATGATGGTATCTTCATCTGGGCTCCCTGTCAGATAATACTGAATTAGTTTATAGAATCTATGCCAATAGCTTACTCATGTCAGTGTTTTACTGAGGCAGTGAAATGCTACACCATTGAGAGAAAACATCTTAAAAAAGGCAAATCTGTTTTTTCTTACATTAAGAGTCAGATGTTTAAACTTCAGCAGCTTCTAAGATTGTTCCTTAAGGGCTGCTATCTGAACTGCTTCCTAAAAGCAGCATTGTTCAGAATAGCCCTGATAGGAAAACAATAGAGGAACCTTTCCTAGGGGATAATTTTTCATTTGTATTCCTTTACTTCCTTCCTTTTTGTACTTTTCCAAGTGCACCTAGCATTAAAACATAACAGCCCCAGCAGCTGAAGCCAGAGGTACTATCAATGGAGTTCTGCAGCTTGAGGCAAAGCTAAGTAGTGGTACTGGTGAACTTTGAAGGGTGGCCTGAGGAAATCAAAAGGAGGTGCAACATCATATTTGAGCTTCAGACTTGCTGTACAACACCTGTAGACCTACAGAAGCCCTGTGCTGACTGTAAACAAATTCAGTTACTGAAACAAACAGTCTTTAAGTGCATAGTTAGAAATAATGTGCAAATACGGGCATTAAGCTAAGTAACTGAACTAGATTTCCTGCTGTAGGTAACATTTTAGCTTTTTGGTTTGATGAAATTAATCGTAAGTATTAACCAGTCAACAAGAAGTTGTTAATCTTGAAGAGCTGCAAATACTTTCTAACAATACTTAATTCTGATGTGCTTTCTAAATAGTAAACCTAATTAGATAAATGACTGTTTCACATTGTAAATAATTTAACACATCGGATGTTTAATGCAAGAAAAAACCATGTGCACCAAACACAGCCTGTAAAGCAGCAGAAGCTATTAAGCAAATGGGAAGAATTACAGGGCAGGAAAAGAACTTCCAAGTGTATGCTTGAGCCCAAAAGCACATGCTACATACAAACATTAGGAATTCCTGTTTTCAGGGTGCATATTTATCATCCTGAATTAGATTAGTCTTGGAATTCCAGAAACAGCAAAACCCAATGTAATCTTCTGGCCATGTCTGTAACAGTTTGCAAATGATATGCACTCTTCTATTTAGAAATGAAGAGATTCAAATTACTTTTATGGGTCTTCAAATCAGAAAATATGCAGCACTTTATTGCTTTGAACATCTGTGACAAGGGCCGAATTCACACCCAAGCTGCTTCTGAAGAGATTACAACATCTTAATACTTCGAGGCTCAAGCTGGGAGACAGAATAGGATATAAAGCAATTTCTCTAAATCTCAAGAAATATTAAGGAATAAGAATGCTATTCTAGTCTTTCAAGTGAATGTAAAATTGGTTTACCTCTATATCCCAATTAGTTCCGAGTCAGTGCATAGCTAGTCAATATTTCTGCTGGCATCTTGAACAGGTTTAATCAATGGAAACATCTATTAATTTTATTCCACTTAATATGCATTAGTGCATTAATTTCTTCATAAAAAACAACCCTGGCAAGTATTAAAAATAAATATCTTATTTAAGTCAAACTAAAGCCTTGTTTTTCAGTACTTTATCCCTTTAAATATTATTTGCCCTATAATAAGCAAATGGAAACTGAAGTAGAATAAGAGATGTATGGAAGCAGAGGGTAACAGAAACATGACAAAGTCAACACCATCAGTCAGTTAACGTGTCTTCATCTTCTTAGACTGTCTCTTGCGTTTTAATTCTTCTTCTTCCCGTCTCAATTCTTCTAAGTCCTCCTGAACACCGAGCCTTAAGCTGCCAAATAAGATTAAATTCTTTACACTACTACTCAAGAAACGTTAAGCTTGACTTTTATCCAACCCCCAACAAAAACAATGCTAAAATTACATCCAATTTGAGCAAAAATTTTACAAGAGTTCAACAATCAGGGTTGTTTTTAATTATAGCAAGAATACAGCTTTAAGAAATCAAGATATCATGAAATTAGAATAAAATCTTTGTAAGGAAAAGTTACTTTAAGTAAAATGGTCAAAAAGTGATTTTAATATGAAAAGTAATTTTTTTCTGAAAAGAAGCTGCTGAAACACATCCATCAGTTCCTGCCAATGTAGCTCTTACATGCAAGTCCTAGCAGGACTGACTCTCATCAGCTACTGAGGGCCACCTAAATAGACCTTTTACACTGACAAGGGAGACAATAGATGTCAAACAGTAGTGAAGCAAACAATTTGTTGCAGCTTGCTGGCTTGAGGCACCATTGAGGTAGCTACAATCACAACTGCTCCATCCTCACCCCACCTAGCTCTCATGAACGGGCCCATGGAAGAAACTCCGCTAATGCAGCGTGTTTAGCTACATCCCTGCATAATTTCTGCAGCTTCCTAGAAGTCAGTATGTTGAAAGTGAAACTGAGAACAGTATCTGCAACAGCTGTTCTCCTCTTCAACAAATAACGGCTGTTGGCTTGATACTACAAAATGTGTGTGGCAAAGTTACCACTTCCTTATCAGCTATTGCTTCTTTTGCAGCCCTACCAAATGCATTTGTACACTTATAGTTGATTATGAAGCAACATAAGGCATCGTAGTCTGCACCTCAGTGCAAAAGGTTGAGCCGCATGACTATGAGGATTCAACTCTTTTGGGCTAAACTGCTCCAACACAGGCTCTAAAATGGATTTTATGCTTAAACAAGCACAGCAAAGTTATCCCAAATTCAGGAAACTGCAGTCATTTCAATTAAGAATAGAAACAAACACATCAGGGATCTTTGTGATGAAACTGGCTTGAAACATTTTTTCATTCCAACTTAGAACTTAACAACTACAGTTTTGGTAGGATTGTTTGGTTAGAAGTAGTTCCTCATTTCAAGGTTGCTTTTAACCAAACTCTCAGTTAAAAAGCACCTGAGAATGGAAATATAGTTAAACTCAATTTTACTCATGTTCTTTATCTCCCCTTCCTTTATGCTGCACACATAAATTTCCAATTCTGCGAAACCTTACTCTTTGGTCTTCAAAGACTACAGTTAATAGCAATATCATTGTAATATTACAGTTATTTCCTCTTACTCCATTTAACAGACTATAACTTTGCATGAGCTGCAACTATTCACCAGGAACAAGGAGAAATAAGGACACTGTAACTTCAAAAAGAAGCAAGTTTTCAATGCTCAAGGCACCTTCTGAATAACAAAAAAGTTTCAGCTGAACAAAACCCATTTGTTAGCTCAGTATATTCCAGTATTTTCCACTATCTACAAAAACCTTTTATAACTTATACAAAGCTTGTTCCATCAGCCACTAAAATCAAAAGTAAATCAGTTTATGAACAACAGGTTTTATAGTAAAAAGAGTTGTACAAATCTAGAGGGCAAAACCAGTGAAAATATAATATTTGTATTCTAAATCACTAAATCAGAGTACTTTAGATAAAGAAATATGCACACAAACATGTTGATAAATGAACCCCCCCCAAAAAAAAAAAACCAAAAAAACCAAACAAACCAAACCTCCTTCTGGTCTCAAACTAGCAGAATATTGTAAAGATTGGGACAAATTGATGGGTTTCATATTTCAGCAGAAGTATTTTTAAACAGATTTTTGCGCATAAGTTTGCATTTTTGTGCGGGCTCTTTGTTTTTTATAGGTAGAGTTTGTGATGCATGAGAATGAACTTACAAGATTTATTTACTGTACTCACCACAGGCTGGCTTTCATCTTTACCAAAGCTCTCTTACAAATAACACTAAGGCATATTTATCTCCACAAAATGTGGCAAATATCCACTCTAATTCAGCCCCATGCCTTGGCAATGGGGTCTTCCCTCTATCAGTTTTAAATCTGTGCATACCTCCTAGCTTCTTCTTTTTGTTGCTCTCTCCAGCTGCTCTCCATATAACGTAAGGCATAATCACTTTCATCTTTGTATCTGGAAATTAAATAGTAGTTTTCAGCATGCTAAAAAACCCACAAACATGTAAAATTCAGTTATGAATTCACATCACTTCTTAGAAATATGTACCTTGCCACACACAGATTTTAAAGTTTCGAAAGAATCTAAATTATAAGCCTTTAAAATGCTTGCTTTCTTATACTTTGTCAGATGAGAGGGAGGTACTTAAATAAGCCAAAGACCAGCCTTCACTTCCCAGCAGTTTCTAATCATATCAAGTCAGATCCTCTTACAGAGTAGCTAGCACTATTCCATTTAGCAGTTCATATTTGGGCAGCTACATCTGATGAAATCTGAAATACTGCAGACTGCTATAGAAACCATTTTAAATTCAGTAACAGGAAGGAGTTACTACGATTTATACAGGTGAGACATTGAAGAAGCTGTATTGTTTTCCAGCTATGTTCTACTGCATCGAATTTTATTGAGCATGGCAGCAGTGCAAAAATTCAAGGTCCCTTTAGCAGAGAAGCATCTCTAATGATTGTTAAATTTCTGCAATGCAAACCCAGTTTTGGATATCAGCACTTCCTCTAATTCAAAAACATTTATATTTGAACTGTATCAATTTCTGTTGTTCTATTGCTTGTTCTGCAATACCTTAAAATTAACATCTTCTCACCTTTTCCGGTCATAGCCAAATATTTCCCGAATATGTTTTGATATTTCTTCTTGGGGTTCCCCCTCATCTTCAATGAAGTCATCCATTTCAGAGTCATACTCATCATCATCATCATCTATTTGTCTCTTGTAACTAATTGGTGGTCTCCCAAGCCCTAGTTGACAGGAGAGTGAAAAAAATCATTAATTAATAGCATTACTATAACATTTATTTGACAGTACTTCTCCTTGGTATGCTTTGGACACAGCAATTTTACAGCTCCAGGCTTAAAGGTGGAAAACTTCTGCCCCAAGTTCACTAACAATTCTCAGAAACTCAGTAACAGGAAATACTTCCCCTAAGTTGTGCATTAGAAGATTACATCTTAGTATCACCAATGATGCCATCCTGAGGAAACTACCAGTGTACACTCTTGTTCAGAGCTTTCTAGGCACTTATTTGCTAGAGTTCATGTTGCTTGCTCCTGTTCAGAAACAACTTTCCAGAACAGCTTGCTTCCTGTTAAGGTGATTTTTCCAAAATATGTACACTTCAGTCACAGGTTTGCTGTGTGGTTTTAGTTTTTATGTACCGCTTTAAACACCCATTATTTAAGACACTAGAATTTTAAAGACTAAGCATAATTAAACAATACAGGAAGTGAATCCTTTAATTCTTTTCCTTCTAACAGTATTCATATATCAACATCCATCATAGGCTGCTTAGTTTTCTTTCATGTAACACTTCACATCCCTGTCTGGATTTCAAGAAACATGAGTATAGGTAAAAAATAAACCAGAAATTGCAAAGCAGAAAAAACCATTCTACTGTTAAATATGGTATTTTGCCCAAGACTTTCTAATTGTACCCATAATTGTCAAAGGCCCTCAGTGATAAACACATACATACATTAAAAATATAAACCAAATAACTGAAAAAATATTTACTCTAGAATTTCATACCTTGCGGATGAAACACAGGTCTATGACCTTGAAAAGATCTCATGCCATTTGTCTGTCCATTGCTAGGTCTCGTTACTAAGTTCTTAGAAGAAATAGTTTCTGATACAACAGTACACTTCGGTTTTACAGTAGTACCCAAACCACTGCCTGGTCGCCCAGCTCCCGCACTTGGGCCGATGCCTGGCCTTCCTGGTCCTGCTCCCAAACTGCTGCCTGGTCGCTTGGCTCCCATGCCCGAACTGACTCCTGGTCTTCCTGGTCCTGTACCCATGTTGCTGCCTGGTCGCCCAGGTCCAGTACTTGGTCTGATACCTGGCCTTCCTGGTCCTGTACCCATGCTGCTGCCTGGTCGCCCAGGTCCTGTACTCATGCTGCTGCCTGGTCGCCCAGGTCCTGTACCCATGCTGCTGCCTGGTCGCCCAGGTCCTGTACCCATGCTGCTGCCTGGTCGCCCAGGTCCTGTGTTTGTGCTGCTCCCTGGCCTTCCTGGTCCGGTGCCCAAGCTGCTGCCTGGTCGCCCAGATCCTGTGCCTGAGCTGCTGCCTGGTCGCCCAGGTCCTGTGCCTGAGCTGCTGCCTGGTCGCCCAGGTCCTGTGCCTGAGCTGCCTGCTGACTTTCCAGGTTTCATGCTTGAGCCACTGCCCAGACGCCCAGGTCCTGGGTTTAAACCACTTCCCGGCCTTCCAGGTCCCACACCAGAATTGCTGCTCGATCGCCCAGGTCCTGCACTTGAACCACCACCTGGATGCCCAGGTCCTCCTTTCCCTAAGCTGCTGCCTGATCGCTTTGCATTGGAGTTAATTCCATGCTGAAGGGATGCAGTATTTTCTGATTTTATATGGGCAGACTTTTTCAGGCTGGATTCTTTAGCAGACAGAGGCCTCTGTGCCCCATTGGCTGCTGCTTTTGAGGGTGGCACATGAGAACTTGAGCCGGACCTTCCAATGCCATTGACAGGTAATTTACCATGACTGCTACCAGGAGAGCTTTTTAAGGAGCCATTTTGTGAGTTTTTTCCCATTTGATCAAATCTGGAGGAAGATGATGACCGTGAGTATTTTTCGGTCAATGCTGGTGTTTTGGATTTCTTATCAGTACCACTCATAGAAGACGTCAGACCGCTTTTTGGTGTGGAATGTTTATCTACTGAGCTTTTGTTAAGCTTTGCATTCACAGATTCTTTCTGAGGAGTCACTTTTTTGGAAGAACTGGATATCCCTCTATTCTTAACCTCCTTCTCGCCTTTCCTGTGCATTTCTACTCTTTTGTTTTTGCGTCCTAAGTACTCCCTCTCTCTCAATTCTTCTGCTGTTCTGGGTCTCTCTTCTACTTTTTTCACTGGTTTTATTTCCACCGGTTCATACTGCTTTTTTTCCGCAAGCCTTAAGAGCTCTGCAAAGTTCAGAGGTGCTGGTGCACTTTTGGGAGGTGCCTTTGGTTTCACTGCAGCTTTGGATGGTTTCTCCTCATATTCTTCTTGCTCATGCTCAGATTCAGTGTGACTATATTCAGGTTGCTCAGTTTCCTCTTCTGTTGCATACTCAGCCTCTGGGGCTTGAGCAACATTTTCACAAGTCCTCCTCTTTTTAGGCTTCTCCTCAACAGGAATGCCATTATAACCATAAAAATTATCCTTTGTCCGTGAGGCCATTGCTCTTGCCTTTCTGTCATGTTTAAGTTCAATGCGCCTAGCCAAGAGCTGTTCTTTCTTTCTTCTTTCTTCCAGTGCTGCAAAAGAAAACCAGGAGAAAGCTATGCAAAAGCACTCCTTCATTTAAATTTCTTCCACATAAGGCATTTAGGACAGTAATATAGATATCTGGCTAACAGCTAAAATAGACCATAGCTAACCCACCTGAACAAGCTATTCTTATAAACAAAGGTGAACAAGTAAGTCAAATACTGCTACTGCGAAACCCATTAAGGTTATTCAACCAAAGCAGCTCTCCAGAAAGCTATGCAAACTAAGAAGAACTACTGTGTGAGGAGGTACAGGAATTATGGAATTTCTGGGTAATGGAAGTTCTGAGACTGAGCAAGAGAACCCTGAGACAGTACAGAATTTACTGTCAGATGTTTATGGGAAGATGAGGAAATCAGAGAGCACTGGGGGGATGAGAACTGGAAAACACACCAAGTGTGTGTAGAAGGGTGTAGGGGAGAGAGGAGCCAGCCACAGATAAGCAAACTGGTGGTGGCTACATTTGTCTGATAGAGAACTGTGCCCAATCTCCACAGTCTGTCCTATACTTTTACTGAACTGTTTTTAGCTAATTTCTTCACAGCTATGCTCTCTAGCTCAAGTCTGCATGTGATCTGCTGATGTAAAATTCGGGCTGGTGAATAGGATGAGAGGTTTGGATGTCAGATACTGGGGAGACCAAGGAAGTGGGTGCCAAATAAAATGAAAAATATTCAGGAGAAGCATCAATTCCTAGAAAATGGATTGGGCTACTCATGCTTTGGGTGCCTGTAAAGGTATCACCCCCTACCTATGTTACTCTGTTGTCAAGGGCCATGACTGTACAGAGTGTGTTTAGTCTTGCTTCTGGCTGAACCACAATACAGGGATAAGGAGCAGGCTCATTACAGGACCAAAAGAGGAGGAATAACACCTGGGTCATCCAGTCCCTCAGATTTGGTTACCTCTATCAAAGCATTAACATCAGAAGCAACACAGTATTATCTTATTTTACAGACTATTTAAAGGAAATACAATACAGTGGAAAAACTGTGGCTCAAAGGTGCTGCCTTACAAATGTGAAATTCAGACTGTATGAATACACTAGATTAAGACACAACAACAGGAACTTTTACCATTTTTATCACGCACAAAGCTTTTCAAAGTTAAGTTACCAAAAGTCCAGATGATCTCTTGCAATACCTCTTCTCCTCAACTACTCATCTCCAACAGTACATACTAATATAGCTGATACTTAAGTCATGCAAAAAATCCCTAGTCTTTACTTAGTCCTGGCTTTCCCTCAGCATGTTAGGTACATAAATTCCAGAAACAGATGTGTAGCCATATTTGCTAGAGCTTTTAGTAAGGTGACAGAGTCTCAGGGTCAATGGAAGTCTCCCACAGGAAATATTTTGAGCTGCTACCTTTCTTTCTTTTCTCTTCTTCTTGCCGCCTGAGGAATGCTTGAACTGCTGCAGACTCTACACCCTTGACTTTCGGAACCTTTTTGGGAGGACCAACAGCCAAACTGTACCTTTTCTGTAAGGAACAAAGAACTATGTCAGAAAAATTAAAAAATGTAAAAAACTCAAAAGTTTTTAAAACTGACGAGTTGCATAACAGTCAGGTACTTGACTCTAGGCAGGGATGGTACAGGATAAACACACATGAATTCCCACTGAAGCAGAGCTGTGATGGATACACTTAACTCCCAGATGTACTTTGGTTCATGCTAAGGAGCAGCAGGCCTCATATCTTTGGGGTGAACTTCCAAGCTAGAAAGCCCCCATCTTGTTTATGTTACTGACTAGCAGCCAAATACTTACTTCACCCTAAAAATATTATCAGGATGGGCCCAGTCTGAGCTCTCCCTGAACCGCAGCTGGACTGCATGTCTGGTGACTCCCTTGAGCATGGATACCTCTCATGGTTAGAGATCCCTTACCCAAGACTAAAAGATTCTTCCTTACCCAAGGTGGAGACATCCCTTACCCACAATAGCTCCTCAGTGACTGACAGCATGCTGAATTAGTATTATGAAACATTACTAATCCACACAGCTATTCAACGTTATTATAAGCATTACATGGATAATTCCATTACACCTAAACCATTGACCAAATCTAAGACTAAGACTGGAACCAGCCACAGCTGGGCTCCAGAAGTGGTTCAGAAAGCAAGGGGATCCACTCTGAACCTGATGACTTAATGAGAGAGACCTCCTTACTCTGTGTGTCTCTGGTCCCTGTGTGAATCATTCTAACCCAACCAGAACTCAATTTTCCTTCAAATGTTTTTTCCATGCAGTAATTAATAAGATGAACCTTGCCATCAAACTTACTGAACCTTGTCAAACCACTGTTAAACTTTGTTAAACTTCATGGAACTTACTGAGCTCTGTAAAATTATTACTTTGCCTCACTAAAATATACTGCTGCTTATTTCTAGTGAGGTGCATTCCAGTCATCTGCAACAAGAGCACACTCAGCTTTTGAAGGAATGAACAAGAAACCAGAAGACTGGTAGAGAAACCAAGAGAAATTAATGAAATGCCCTGGACTGAGAAGGAATGAAACAACTGTGTCAGTAATGAAATACAAATATTTCAGCCCAGCCTTAGTCTCTAAATCAAGCAGGAAACAAAAGCAGACTAAATCCCAGGCTATAGGTTTCCAGGTCCATTAGGGCTTTGAGCTTTGTTTATGGACACTCAGTTTCAGGTTGCCTTATTCAATAAATAAATATATCAATCAAAAAAATGTAATTACTCCAAAAGCAAATTGGAACTGACTTCACCAACATAACTAGTAGATGGATCTAAACCCAGTGATACTGATTTTAATTGTTGCTGTAGCGATCTTAGACTATTGTACATTAAGGAGTTAAGTGATCCACATACCAGCTGACCTGAACTGGTGCAGGCTACTATACTTATCACTTGAGACAACTGGATGAACTCAGCAGACAAATGGCAACAGAATGTGCAGCTCCCACTTGGCACCTGGCAGTCACACCAACTGCATGTGGTGCAATTTGCCTGGAAAAGAGAAGGCTCCAGTAGAAGACCTTGCTGTCTTTCAATGCTTAAAACCTTTTAGTAGGGTCTGTAGCAATAAGACAAGGCTAATGGCTTTAAACTAAAAGAGGGTTGATTCAGACTAGATAAAAGAAAAAGTTTTTATATGAGTGCTCTCTGAGGCAACACCAGAACAGACTGCCTAGAGAGGTGGCAGATGTGCCATCCCTGGAAACATTTAAGGTCAGGCTGGATGGGGCTCTGAGCCACCTGCTCTAGTTGAAGATGTCCCTGCTCATTGCAGGTGGGTTGGACTAGATTATTGTTAAAGGTCTCTTTCAACCCAAACTATTATATGTTTCTATGTCTGTATCTTAAAGCAAAGCAGGATGTTTTCATGTAACACCCTTTTCCTTGGCAGAGGAAACAACAGAGCTGCCTACTTCCAAGAACACCCTATAAGAGCTCTGAAGATGCTAGCAATTCTTACCACAGACAGGATCTGCACAGCTTGCCATGCCTAGATGCCTGTCCAGTGCAGATGTAAAGTTACCTATACTATCCCCCTTTTTTGCTTCTCCTGTTTATATCCAATAAATATTATTTTAATCAATGTTAAGAGTGAAAGCACCTTTCTTATGGAGATCTGCAACAAACACCTGCACTAGTGTGCTACACCTGTTCAGGCATTACCTTTCTTAAACATCCCAATTATTGGAATAACATGGAAAGAAACAGACTGGAGCTTCCTCCCATAAACAGACTGGGAAGAAAAATCAGTGAGAAAGAGACATTTGCAGAGGTAAACACCAGCAAAAGCCAGTTAAGCCCTGAAGCAGATGGAAAGCAGAAGAGTATGTTAAGAAAACAACAAAACCAACACAACCCCAGGGCTTAGGGTTTATTCTTTTTGGGTTTTTTTTCAGTAGTAAGACAAATTACAACATAAACCAAGATCTTCTGTATGGCAAGTCTGGAGCCTCACCAAATGAGAGCTATAAAATATGGTCCCAAATAAAACCAACATCATTAATAAAGCCACACAAGTCAGGTTCTCATAAATATCTTCCTATCCTTATGTAGCCTTATGAAACTTAACTAAAAAATTATATTAGCATATCTGGTGGTTAAAACACCTACCTCCAAATGTTTTAGAAGCAATAATAGTTAGGCAAGCTAGTATCATAATTTCCTAGATTTCAGTATCACACAATGGAAGCCTTCATTCTAATTTGATTTACTGAAACAGCAGTACATGAAGAGACCCTTGGATTACTTCAATTACTAACACACAAGCCCATACATTATCTTGTACATACATGCACTAAGAAGCAAGGTTCAGAGACTCATTTCTAAGCTGCTGCCAAAACTGGTTCCAGGAAAAGCAGCGGCAATCCCACCTACTTGTAGTCACCTTAAGTAATTTCCAAAACTACTAAAACCAAATTACAAAGATATGACTGCAGTGTACACTGCAGTCATAAAACCTGACACGTTGCCTCATATTAAAGAGCTACTACTGCCAAGCTCATTTATTGAGTTTCATCTCTGCATAAGTGAGTTCACCACACTGTGAGAACTGATTTTGTAAATCTTTAACACTATTATCCAAGTAGCAGCTGCACTATTCTGGCTTTTTACAGCTATTGCCAAGTTGGTTAAATCAACCGAGAAACAGAAAAGTTTAGCCCGTAGAAGAGAGCAGCTCAGACTGTTCCCAGAACACTGTTTATTTCCCTGGGCAGCACTTGATGACACCTCTAACTCTATACTGCCGAGATACACAAAGTGGGTATTGCTTTACCCAAAGGAAAAAGTAAAGGCCATGGAAGTACTTTTCTTCAATTGTGTACCCTCCTGAAATAACAAGTCTTTTTGTACCTGTGAGTAGTATTTCTCCTGAGGTTTCTTTTTTACCTTCATCTCTGCAAATCTTGCCATAACTATCTACTCAATAACTGGCTCTCCCTGAATCTGACTAATAGTACTTTTATAATAAAAGTATGGTGTAAAGTCCATTACAGTGCAAAATCTTGTCTTCTCCCTAAAACCTGAGTATTTTTTGTCCTCCATGGGCTACATAGCATAAAGTTACGTGAGTAACAAAGAAGCAGAAAAGTATTCCTCAAGACAAAGAAATGAATTAAAAAAAACCCAACTTCGTATTAATATGGTAAAGTAGTTAAAAATCTCACCAGGCTGTATGTGCCTACACATTCACACACATGCATACTGTCATGTGTGATATATATATCAGATATAGTTTATGTACATATAGACAAGACATCCATCCCAGTGTCTAGTGGTCAGCCACAGGTAAGCTCCAGGTCCCAAGTTTAACTGGGCAACCTGCAGCCAAGGTTTTGCACTTAAATCACTGACTTTCTTTAAAAGACGGCACATGATCCTGATACAGTTGCAGCTGTTTTGGGTCAGCATTCAATTATCAGATCTTGGACTGTAAAACAGATTCTGTAAAATAACTGTAAACTTCATGGCATCCAAATGAAGCCCTAAAAGGCTTAGACCCAGACACAAGCAAGAGAAGTAATGTTGCTTTTCACATTAATCAATATTTACAAAGGTAACAACACACAATAGGAGTGATCAATTCTGCCAAACCTGATTCTCAGGTAGAGCACACTTACAGCTAATAATTTCTGCCATGTGCTTGCATATACAATGTAAAGAAAATTCTACTTGTGCTAGCCAGGCATGGGCAAGTTGCAGAGGCTCCCAGAGGGTGGGGGTTTCTGTTTGTTTGTTTTTCACTGGCAAGTTGTGGCCCCTGTGTGATGTTACAACTCTTTAACTGTTTCCTTACCATTCACCAAGACATGCAGCCTTCTCCAATGGGAAGTCCCTGTTTCCCCTGAAATACTCTTCAGGGTATAACTTGCTAACATCACTAACAGTTCATTCATCCAGTTAAGCCACACATATATCCTTGTTTGCATCACTCATCTCACAATGCCCTAACACTAGTTCCTCAAAAGGCAGTTTTCCAAACTGTAAGTGGTCATTTGTGTTAACAGCCCAGGGGCCTCTGCTACAGCCTTATCACAGTCTGCTGAGGACAGCATGCTGGGCTGTTGGTTGTTTTTGTTTTTTTTTGTTTGTTTGTTTTTTGGTTTTGTTTGTTTTTTGGGTTGTTTTGTTTTGGTTGTTGTTGTTTGGGTTTTTTGTATGTTTGTTTTTAATCCACAGCTTGCTCTGCAGTTAGACTTTCTCAGAATATGTGCACATAACCCTCTCTCAACTACTGTTTTCACTATCTAGTTATGACAACGCAGATGGTAGTTATCAAGCATTGTTCATTTCCTTGCAGGTTCTAACCCATACTAAGAGAAAGGCTTTACTGACAAGAGTATTTTAACCATCAGCTCATACTGTTACCTCCCAAAACCAATTCAACAGGGTCACACCTCTTACTCCTAAACATGCAAAAATAGTTTTCTTAAGATTTTGCAACTGCACACAGGAGCTGAACCATTAGCTGAAAATAATGCAGAAATTTCTTCCCTTAAATGTTGCTTCACAAAGTAAAAACAAAATTAAACAGAACACTTCATGCACTTCCTTTCTGTAGTGGTATTGTGGTCTCCATCTCATCCACTTACACAGAAACACCAGGAATAGGAAAAGCTTAAAGTATTATGCACTTTAGTAAATGTTTGCAAGTGCCTGTAACTTAACCATCAAGTTCTGTCAAGTAGAGTAAATGCCCTTCTAACCCTTGCCAACTTTTTATATTGCGTATCTAGCAGTTCTCCTGGTGTGGATGTTGACAGCATACAAAGCATTTGTAGGCCCTGTTTTGAGACAAGTTTTAAGAATAACTAAATACATGCACACCAATCAAATAGAAGTCTGATTCAACAATAGCAATCTGTACTTCACAGCTGTTCTCAGTATTTCTCTTGGAGGGCTTCTCTTTCCTATTGGAAAACATAGCTTGTAGGGGACAATTTTCATGGGCAGGCTCTGAAAGACACAGGGTCCTCCGGGACTTTGCTACTTTTACTTTGTGAATACTTAGTTCTCTGTCACTAGGTGTATCTGTCAACTTTACCAGAGGGTATTTTGTAACTTTGAATACTCACTATGTATCAGTCCAACTTAAAATGAGACTTCAGCAAGTGCTGATGTGGCTGCCCAGCTGTTTCAGTTATGGATCACCTGTTCTGGGTTGAATGCTATTCTGTACCAGATGTTTTGCACCAAAGATCCAGCCTCAGTTAAAAGGAACAGGGAGGTGATGGACATTGTGTGTTTGTTCCTTTGTTTATTCTTTTAACTGCAATACAATTTTATGCTTTAAGGATATCTTCCATTCAAACACCTCAAAGTGCTTTCCCACACCCATCAAGTCACATAAAACTTGCTGCAGTATAACAGAATATACCAGTTTCACAGCAAAGAGCAACATAGACAGTACTAAAATCTTACTAAAATAGACATTAGATCTCCTAATTGACATCATGTTTAACCAAAGCAAGACCATATTAGAAATCTAATAAGCTGCTAACATGAACACATGTAACAAGATACACACACAATACAGGAGTCCCTATGGAACACTATGTGAGGAAAAACTGGGGCTCTTTCCAGCAACTGCTATAAAGATTATTAGCAATACATCATTAATAGCTTTACACTAGTTCATATACCTGCTGTTTTATTTAAAAACAAAACCTAATGCAATGAATAGGGCATTGAAAGGCTGATTTCAACTATGTTCCTTTTGAATCTGGATTTCTACAGGGAGATGAACAAACAGATCCGTTTTTACAGGGACATGATGCAATACCTGTTTTATGCAGCTCCCTCTTCCACAAGACCATATTATCTCTTCAATAGAGTTTTTCTATAGTTTCTACTTTTGAGATATATATACTGTAGTGCATGTTACTATTTTTCATTAAGAGGCATGGAATGTTTAGTGCACTGTAAACTTTAAACTTCTCAAAGAAAATCTCAGGCAATATGGTGACTAACCCAGGAATGGACATTGCTGGAAACCTGCTAACTTGACACACCAGTAAGTTTTGTTATTAGCCTATAGCATTTTTAATTAAAAAAAATATTTAAGATTAATTATATTCTTATATGCACATTTTATGTAGAAGCTTTAATCTGGGGTTACTTTGATGTCCATTGATCAGGCCCCCTTCTGAAGCTTAACAGCTGCAGACAATCTCAGGCAGTGCCAAGTGTAGCTCTACTTTTGCTCAAAAACTAAGGCCAGCTTTACAGTTAAAAACTACATGGTCTAGAACTGAACTGCTCCAGCTATGGATTGAATTAATCAGGCAGGCAAATCCTAATCTTGCCTTTACTAAAAAGAGTAACAAAACTGTCACCCACTGCACAACGAGTAGGACTGCCTCTCTCTACCATCACATCTGCAATACGGAACACAGCAGATTTCATCAATTATGTATCATCATGGCTTGTAACTATTTGTGACAAAAAACCAGCAGTACAGGCCACTAAAGCTGCAAGAGCAAATTAAGTAAATAAAAATAAGTTTCAAACATCTGGCGCAAGAACTACAACATACCAATGATAATTTAGTGGAACAAGTTGTTTTAAGAGTCATAAATAGATATTTAGTTATCTTAAACTATTTATACATTTGATATTTTCATATTTATGTTACAAACCAGACCTCTACATAGAGTCAAGAGGCAAACTAAATCAAGCTAAATATTGAGTACATTTTATCAGATTTTTAAAACACAGTAATATCTGACAATTTATCTACCATACAGCTGGTCCATATTGTCAACTAGTCACAGTATTGGTGACCATTACCAAAGTTTTATGAGTGATACAGAAACTGAGATACTCTCAATTCTACAGTGGCTCCATTTCAGCAATGTCAGAACTGAAGAGTATACTTTTTTCTGCTTGTTAGGATAAACCATAGAAAACCAACTACCCCTCCCATTTACACTGGTACAAGCAAGCTAATCATAGAAACATCGAACTCTGGCACTCAGTTAAAGAACAGCCAGGAAAAGTGTTTCTCTAGCTCGTGGTTAACAAAAAGAAAATATTCTTTTTATCCAAATAAACACACGACTTATAATTTGGGTCCTATCAAAGGACTGAAACCCATTATATGAATGCACCAACAGGCCACAGGCCCTTCCTAGCAGCAGACTTCATTCAGCGGAGTAAGTGGGTTATTTCATACTGAATCAATATAAAACTTTTAGCTTGAGTTAAGGTACAAACTTCTGAAATATAAACTTCAGAGTAATATTCATAACAAATCAAATGCCTTTCACCAGCCAACCCCATGTAATTGTTATTCCTTAGCAAAGGTACTGGACAACAGAGCATATTCATCCCAAACTTGACATTCTTCGTCTCCGACCTGCATTTGAGACGTGGCAGACTTCTGTTTTCAGAGGAAACAAAAGGGCTTATCCAACTTTTAACAACAACCCCTGCACCACCGTTTTCGCTCTCGGGAGCTCGGTGTTTTCGGGAATCAGAAAGCGCAAACCCCGGCAGCCCCTTCCCAGCCCCAAGCGTGCCGAGACCTGCTGACAGGAGGGGCCCCGCTTCACCTCCCCGGTCCCTTAAATCGAGTACCTCGGCCGGCGAGGCGGAAGGCGAGGCCCCAGGCTGTCCGGGCAGGCTCCGAGAAGGCCAGCCAGGCTCGTACACCGGCCTCCTCGGGCGGACACCGGGGCAGAGGCCGAGGAGCGGGACAGAGGCCCAAGCGGGACCCTCAGCACCCGGTGAGGGGAGCGCAGGGCTGCCGGGCCCACCAATTCCCCCTTACACAGGCCCGGTAACCGCTCCCCCGGGGCCACGAGAAATCGGGCAGCCAGGGGCACCACCACCCCAACGGCTGTAGCGGTCACCGTGCTCCGGCCCTCACGTAGCCCGCCCTCCCTCCCCTCTAACAGCCCCTACCATCCCCGAGCTCACCGGAACAGAGTTCAGCCCCTGCTGCTCCGAGGCCTTCACGAGAATATTGCGGAAATCCATGGCCGGCTCGAGAGGGGCTGGGGCACCTGCCTCCTCCTCCCCGCTCCCCTCCGCGCCCGACAGGAGCGCTCCCCGCCCGCAGCCCACCCCGCCGCAGCCGCTCGGCTCGCCTCGGCTCCGCTCGCTTCCGGCCGCCGCCGCCTACCCTTTATATCACCTCGCCTCGCGCCGGCGTCACCCGGCCCGCGCGTCACTTCCACTGTGACGGGCGCCTCGCCTGAGGAAACGCGTCCGCTGCGGAGGGAGGGGCGGGGGCGCGTGCTCGTGCTGGCGCTCGCCGCGGAGCCTCCCCGGGACCCCCGCGGAGCAGCGAGGGCCAGGGCCCAACCGGGCGCGGCCTAATAACGGCCTCCGGGGCAACCCCTGCCCCGCCCCGCCCCTCGCTGCCCGCAGCCCTCCGCCGAGTTGTGCCTCTCCGGCCTCCCCGTACATCTCGGTGTGACCCAGACTAACAGCGCGCCTGCCCCGCCGCCTTGGCGTACGGACGGGTTAATATGTTGGAAAAAGGTGAAATTTTATGTCAAAACTAGTCATACAGAAGAAAAGAAATGATTGTAAACTAGTAGAAGGCCTTTATATGTATGTTAAAGTGTTGTAACTTTACTATTCTGTATTTTAGTCACTCTATAACCAAGATATTACAGTAGTAGCTTTAGCAGCAGAGACTAACCATGTATAGCTAACAAAGCTGCAAAAGAGAACAACGGTTATGTTGTAAGCCTGTGGAATTTGGTGGCCCCACTAATTGTTTCACACTGATCTTCGAAAGTGTCTTTAGCTCTGAAGAAAAACATCTGCGTTGTAAGTCTGTGTTGAGATAACAGGACTCAGTGATTTAGTGACCCCCATAAAGTGAATTGCTGCACAGCATCCTTCAACTTATCAGTTAGTTTGTTAGTGTAAAAGCAGAGCCTCCCAAATGCCCGCTACTTTGGGTTACTCCTCGTTTGCCGTCCTGTAATAAATTTTGCAGGAAGGTCACACCGTCTTGAATCCTTGTTAGTTAATCAGAGAGTTATAGATATGGCTGGTTTCAGTTAATTATGGGATCACTGGAGCATCCAATTGTGCTGAAGGTGAAAAGTACACTGTGAGGAAGACTGCTTACTTCATCTTGAAGACCCCCACCCACAGGAGGAAGATTCATTTACTTCATCCTGAGACCCTCGCCCATGGCCAGAGGGGGACACTGCGCAGACGCAAAGGACCTTCTAGCTCATTATAATACGAAGCGAGGATAGATAATGAATATGTATTAATTGCGTAACTTCAACGTATAAATTGCGAACGTGGGGTAATGAGGTTGGAATCAGATTTGGGTGAATACCCCTGGTTCCCGGCACCTGAATAAAGCACCTCATATAACCATTCAGGTGGTTATGTGTTTGTCCTGACGCTAACAAATAGACCAACACAGGTGGCTAGTGATGTGTTTTGGACTTAATAACAGCTCTTGCTTCTCCGGTTGCAGTGAGGTTTGTAGGGTCTTGAAGGGGAAAAGCTGTTTGGGGTGAGGGCTGAGGTGCTCCCCAACACCTGCCCTAGTGCCTCTCACACTCCCAGGGAGGGAGGTAAGCTGCCGAGGGGATCACGGCCGAGCAGAAAACCTGTACCAAAAGTATGTACTAAGTTTCCGCAACGACCCTTCTTGGTTGATGGGGGCTTGAAAAACAGTGCTTGGCTTCTAGTCATGACATGGTTGCACTAGCAGCACGCCCCGGATCCCATGACTACCTCCGGATAAACGGGGCTCCCCAGAGCAGTGCTGACCTCCAGAGGGGCCAAACAAAACCCTCTGTGTGTGGTTAAATGCTCTTCCAAGTCTCTCACAACCTGGAAAGCTGCGCAAGAATGCAGCTGACTGAAGACTCCTCCCTTGTACCAGTTGTCAGCTCTTTTCAGGAGCTGTTATCTGAGATCCATCTGAAAAATTCCTCTAGTACACACTGCTTCTAGAGAAACACAGGCAGTGAAAGGAAACTCTCCCTTCCTTCCCCTTTTTATTTCATCCTTCTTTAACATAGATTCTTCTTTAACATTGCTATTCCTTGATCACTTTTCACTTTCTGTTCCTCCAGGTTCCTGCCTTTTCCAATCTCCCTTTGCCTCTTCACTGCCTTCACCTTATTTTTTCCATATCTGAAATGCCTTTCCTGGTTGTAGCTATAAGCCATTTTGCAGCCTGGCATAAAGGTGTCCAGTGTGGCCCTAACTGAGATGAGGAACAGGACAATATTTGGAGTGAGGCATCACACCAGTTAACTCACAGAGCTTTTGTAGTTCTTAAGCTAAGGGAGACGTGAAGTTGTTTCCTGTGATGCTTGCATTGCAAGCAGGGTGACATTTCCACTGATCTCTCACTGCTTTCTCTTGGGCCACAGTCCTGATTTCAACCCTTGTCCCGTAAGAACTTAATCTTTCTCTCTCTTCCCCTTATAATTCTTACCTCCATAAGACACTGTGCTGACTTTTTACTTCTGACTCAGACCTAGATCACCTCTTCTGGTTACTGCCCTCTTTCTGTCTTTCTTTAAATTTTCAGCTTAAGTATTTTTTTAATTGTAAGACTTTCCAGTCTGTCTTCACAGGCAGTGAGTGGTTCACCAACTTTCTCCCAGTTTTGGCATTCTGTTACCCATGGTGGTGCTGTCAAGGATATGATGCCATTTTCTGGTAGTCTTACCTGCCACCCCATCACTGCTGTGGTGCTTCTTGAATCAGAATTTCCCTGCTCTGTCTTGAATTTCTTGTATCTCCACTGTGCTGCTTCCTTGAGAGGGCTTTTAGTATGACTCAGATTCCTGTATAACAACAGCAGTATTGACAGAGCGATGGTTGTTGCTCTGTGGCTTTTATGTTTGCTTACTTTGGTTCCTGTGAGAGTTGGCAGGAATACTTGGCTAAATGCAGCCTTTATTCTGCTGATTGCAATCCTGAAGATGAGTGAGGAAGATCTCTCCCTGCATCTAAAAGAGGTCAGAGGATGGCAGCAGCTGTTTGTTGCATGCCACTTTGGGGAAACCTTTAACAACAGTCCTTACCTTTTCCTGTTTATGACAATAGAGTGATACCACGTGTCCTTCAGCAGAGGGCCTGTGGGAGGCCCTATCTGTGTTAGGGCCAACGGGAGAAATAATAGTGCTGTGTAAATGTATGCTGCAGGCATGTTATAGGGCAGCAGCAAGCGACACTGAGCTGTGTCAGGATTCTCAGATTGCACCTGTGGCAGTTAAATCCAGTTCTAATGCATGTTACACACCAGCATAATACCTTGATGTGGTCCAGTCTCTTTTCTGGCATACGTGCAACAACAGTTGGGAACCTCCATGCCATATATGCCTACAGCTCTATCCTTCTGTGTCTTAAATCACTTCCCAAATTGTGTTCACTCTTCATAATCTTACATATGTTTTCAATGTGAGGAACTGATCCAGACCAGGCTTGTCAGGATTCCCGAGTACAGCTGGTCTGTCAGCAGCAGGAGAAGAAACAAATTGTGCTTTTAATCCAAACTGATATTCCTGTTAGATAAGCACCAACATAGAAAATGTTTCTTCCTCATTTCATAACTCTCTGACTTGTCGTGATTTTGTGCATGCTTAACCCCAAATATACTTCGAAAGACTCATGAAAGTCAGTGAATTTAAAACTACATCTTCCATAAAACCAAAATAACTCCCCTCAAAACTCCCAAGAACCTGTAATTTCTGCTTTTGAAAAAGTTCAGATGGATTTATTCTTCTTGTGTGTAACTTTTTAAGCAGGAACCTGGTTAATTTTTATGAAATATCTTCACATTAGGAAATTACTTGGGACTAGAACTGTTTAGCAAAGACATAGAAAATGTAAGACAGTATTCCACCAGAAAGTATTTTCACTGCAAGTTTTTAACCAGCTGTATTCAGCAAGTTTTTCACCCCAGCCATACACACTTCAGGCATGTAACTAATCCTATTAATTTTGAGTGAAGTGTGCTTAAGTGTTAAAAGGATTAGAGTCTTAATTACAGGCCATCTGCAGAGGTCAAATATCAAAGGCTGTTTATAGGCCGAATTTTAGCATTGTCTGGGTGACTAATATCTGTGTTAGTTTTCCTTTCCCCTGTTCACCCAGTGTCCTTTCTGCAGTAACTTAAATGGTGTTCCGATATGGCCTTTATTAAATGAACTGAATCATCCTAATGGCCAACAGACAGGTCTCTAGATCATTAGCCATTTAGGCATCAGCAAAATTGGCAGGATGTGCTCAAAAGAAGCCTACAACTTGGAAAACACAGGTTTGAACAAATCAAGCTTTCATGGCGTGGTGCCAGCCTACTTTATTACTGCTTTTCATGTGAATTATTAACCACAAGATATTTTTTTTTCCCTAATGATAGATTAAACAGAAATGGAAAGCAAGAGTCTTGGGGTGGTAATCAGCTGGTACTGACAATATGTACTTTTGACATATAACCTTGACGTCTACATTTTGACCTTTGGCTCCAAACAGAAGTATCAGAAAAACAAGGATGGGTATTGCCCACTTACTCCCACCCAAAAAGCAGGATCAAGTGTATTCAGGTAATTTCTGACACATACTTTGTCCAACCTGTGCCTGAAAACTCAAAACCCAATGATGTTGTGCCCCGCAGTAATCTTTCTTACTGTTTTTTTATCTGCACCATGAGCGATCTGTTTCAAACATCTAACCCAGATCTTTGTTGTCCACTGAGCCTTTTCAGCAGGTGAGTTTATTGGCCTCTCCCTTAGAAATACAGAGCACATATTTAGGGCCACCCTACTGGGTCTCCTGTTTCTCTAGGACAAACCACTCCAATTCTTCCAATGTTTCCTCATAAAACCTCTAATTCCCTATCCTACCCAAAGCAGAAGACAGTACACCAACTTAAGGTTTACTGGCCCCAAGTATAACAGAATAGCTTCTTTTGCCTGGCAAAAGATATTCTTTTTTATATAACTCCTGGTGCTACTTACCTTTCTTGTAGTGGTGTGGCTGATTCCTGTTTGGTTTGCAATCTGTGCTAACCACCAAGTCTGTTTATTCAGTGTTGCTATCAGACCAGTAATTCCACAACCTCCATTCCTGATGTTGGTGATTCTGCAGAGAATGAAAGCACCTCCTTTGTATTTTGTTCCCCCCTACTGTAATTTGCCAGGTTCATTGTGATCCTGACTTTATTCTGCAAAACTTCCTGCCCCTCCAAGCCAGTGGGTTTGGTAAGCAAGTTGTCTGTTCTGCCATCCAAGTTGTGCAATGGAGATACTCATGCACAATTCTGCTTGATGCATCCAGCCAAGTCAACAATGTACTCTTGCTAAACATCCTGTGGGTCCAGTTTCCACCTGGTTGTGTGTTCACCCATTTGTGTTTTTCTGGACTTAGAATCATAGAATAGTTAGGGTTGGAAAGGACCTTAAGATAATCTAGTTCCAACCCCCCTGCCATAAGCAGGGACACCTCACACTAAACCATGCCACCCAAGGCTTCATCCATTTTCCCCTTCTTGAAAATGGGGGTTTTATTTCCCCTTTTCCAGTCATCGGGAACTTCACCTGACTGCCATGATCTCTCAAATATGATGGACAGTGGCTTAGCAACTTCACTCACCAGCTCCTTCAGGACCCATGGATGGATTTCATCAGGTCCCATGGACTTGTGCACGTTCAGGTTCTTAAGATGGTCTCAAACCAGATCCTCTCCTACAGTGGGCCCAAGGTCTTCATTCTCACAGTCCCTGTGTCTGCCTTCCAGGACTCGGGTGGTGCAGTCAGAGCCTTTCCCGTTGAAGACCGAGGCAAAGAAGTCGTTCAGAACCTCAGCCTTCTCCAAATCCTGCATAGCCAGTTCACCCAATAGCTTCTGGAGGGGGCCGAAGTTGTTCCTGGTCTGTCTTTTATTTGCAATGTACCTGTAGAATCCCTTCTTGTTATTATTAACATCCCTAGCTAAGTTTAACTCTAACTGGGCCTTAGCTTTCCTTACGTGTTCTCTAGCTTCCCAGACAACATCCCTGTATTTGTACTTGCTTGTGAGATGCATGGCCATGTGGGACAGTGTTAGAAGTCTTTCTAAAACAGAGATATCTGGCATCTGTGCATTTTCTGCTATTGCAGGAAATAGACAAAAACCCCTCTCTGATATGTGGTATGAGGATACATGGACAGTAGGTTGAGCTATTTAAGCAAGCAATATATTCATAAGAATTTTGAAAATATGAGGCAAAGAAAGGATTATTTTATAAGAATAAACTCCCTTCCAAAGTTACTAAAAAGAAGGCAATGAAAAAAAATCACCATCATAGTAAATGTGGAAAGAACAGTATTTAAATACTGAATAGCAGGCACAGTGCTCAGATATTATAGAGTTAATAGGAAAGCAAACAACATATGTAAGACAGTCTGCAATGCAATAAGGGTTTTCCTTAGTGATTAGGTGGATTTAGATCACTGGAGAAACACGAGCCTTTGGGGAGAGGATCCAGATAAGAAAACCTGGACTGAGAGCCAACTGCCCCAGTTTAGTGAGCTGTTTCCATCAGATCCATCATTCAGTGCTGGCAAGCTCTCTGCCCTAGAAAATACCCAGAACCAACCCCCCTGTCCGCATTTCATCCAAGCTTCCAACTAAGAGACCAAGTATTTGCATGGAATATAAACTCTGAAAAGATGGTGTTTCAGGTGCATAGAAANCATGGTTAAACTTCATGAGGTTGGCATCAGCCCACCTCACAAGCATGTCAAGGTCCCTCTGGATGGCATTCCTTCCCTCCAGCATATCCACCAAACCACACAGCTTGGTGTCATCGGCAAACTTGCTGAGGGCGCACTCAATCCCGCTGTCCATGTCAGTGACAAAGATGTTGAACAAGACCGGTCCTAACATCTATCCCTGAGGGACACCACTCGCCACTGGTCTCCAGCCGGACACTGAGCCATTGACCACAACTCTTTGCATGTGGCCATCCAGCCAGTTCTTTATCCACTGAGTGCCCCACCTATCAAATTGATGTCTCTCCAATCTAGAGACAAGGATGTCGTGTGGGACAGTGTCAAACGCTTTGCACAAGTCCAGGTAGATGACATCAACTTCTCTACCCCTGTCCATCAGTTCCGTAGCCCCATCGTAGAAGGCCACCAAACTGGTCAGGTAGGATTTCCCCTTAGTGAAGCCATGCTGGCTGCCACCAAGCACCTCGTTGTTTTTCATGTGCCTTAGCATGCCTTCCAGGAGAATCTGCTCCAAGATTTTGCCAGGCACAGAGGTGAGACTGACTGGTCTGTAATTCCCCGGGTCATCCATTTTCCCCTTCTTGAAAATGGGGGTTATATTTCCCCTTTTCCAGTCGTCGGGAACTTCACCTGACTGCCATGATTTTTCAAATATGATGAACATCTTAGATGATCTTCTACCCCTGAGTGTTGTGATCAGAGCAGCAATGCCAGCCTTCCCTAGGCTACAGGGGTGATTTCCACCTTCTCTAACTGCACCCTGAATGTTCCTAGTTTTTTAGCATGCTCTGCATTTTGGCCTGATTAGGCTATTTGTTCAGTTGTATTGCAGAGACAAGGAGTGGTGCTTAGGCAGAAGAGATTATGTTCTCTCTGTATCCTGTAAAATAAGGAGAAAATTTTCTCAGCTGGAAATGAAAAAACCTAGAGTTCAAACCCCACTTCCACTGACAGTTGTTTTGCACTTTCATACACTTACCAGCCATCAGTACTGGCCAAGGTCCTTAGCTCTAGGTAAATGCCCCTAAAGCACTTAGATTTTTGTATGCTGGAGATACTGGTGAGTCAAAAAGAGGCTGTACAAACACATGGAGATTGGGAAGGCACCCAGTTCCCTGCCATTTATCCTGCCTTAATCACATCTGGAGCAAATACGCACCTCCCGAGTCGCCTTTCCCAAACTGCCCCGTGGTACTTGGTCCCCAGGGGTGAGATAAAACTCATGAGTGCTCCTGGTGGACACTGTTTGGTAACCCTCTGACACAGCTTCGGTATAATAGGTACTCTGCAGCATGAATAATATCTCTTCCCATGATTTATACCCTGTCAAGGGTAGGGAGGAATTTTTGACAGATATCTGTAAATGTGTATGGTATAACTGCTGGGACATAGCTGCGCTCATGTGACTGTCTTTTCCTTTTAAATTCTTTTAAAAGTCTCTTTCCTTTTAAATCACTATGTCTGTATTGCCTTGAGCTGTTTTTCTTCCCTCCTGAAAATGTGCAGAGAAGCCTTGGAGGTAGGTGTCTTCAGCGTTCCACTCTTGGACGGCACACCCTCCAGCACTTTCATAAGATAGTTGGAGGACACGTCTCCTGACCCCTCTGTCTTTGAAAGTTCAGCATGATTTCTATGCAACAGCTGGCCATCATCCACTGCCTCCGCGTGTGCTGATTCCAGCACCCCCTATTAGGCAGGGACTGGCTGTGCACGTTTGCGGCAGCATGGTGGAAGGCAGATGCCACCTGGCCGAGCCAGATGGAATAGAGAAGCAGATTAAGTGATCACTTGTGGGTCAGCTGTTCCTACAGAGGGCAACTTGGTGTCATGATGCACATCTGGGCTGTTGGGCAAATGCAGCAGAATTTCAGGCTGCTGCAAGGCATTTTCCTGGAAGTCTTTGCTCAGTTCAGTGCAGGGTTGGAGACACAACACACCAACCAAGAGCTTCCCATCCACAGACGTTTCTGCATAGAAAGTGGTCCTTTGAAAGGTCACTACTCTTTGCAGTTACTGGTGCATTTGTACTCACAAATTAACACTGGCTGTTTTTCCCAGTAGCTTGTGCATGGCATGTCCAGTACAGTGTGGTGATTTGCATGGTATCATGACTGGGCTGAATCAGGAAGGTTTGTCTTGCTTTTTCAGTCTCCATAACAGTGCTCTGTGTCCACCCACTGAAAAAGCTGACCTCATTGGTCAGCTATGAGGTTTACCAGCTCATAAAAACAGGATGACCTGGAAAGACCCAAGATATGAGCATGTTTCAGAACTTAGGCTTGGTTTAGCCTTGAGCACTTTCTGACCCTGGGGTGTAAGGACTGTGACTGTGAAACAGTAGTGGGCCCTTCTTGGATAATAAATAGGTCCCAAGCCAGATGGAGGGTTGCTCACTGGCTCTAAAAGGACACACTTAGAGTAGTTCCCCCATGGTGACACCTTGAGTGGAGAAGGTTCCTCTTCCAGTTCAAGCAGATGAGCAGTGACCCAAGGATCTCTGCTTCTCCTCTGAGCTTTGTAAACACATCATGATCCTGGGAATATCATTGAGGGGGGACACAGCTCTGGATTTAAGACACCTCAGTGCAAGTGTCGTAACATAGGTGCCTGCATGTGGGCTGGGGTCTAGGCAGTGAAAACTCAGGAGATCAGGAGCTTAACTCATGCCCACACAAGGATTTCTTAGTGGAAAACATCTCGAGGTAGGTAACTGTGCCCTAGTCAATACAGTCAGTGGAGCTGGAGGGCTAGACACCTACATTTGCTCAGCTGACTCATTCCTGGGACTTCACTGTCAACATTGACTAGACCTCCATCGATTATATGGGAACACAGATACCCAGTGCACATAGTGCTGCTGCATCTAGATGTAGTCTGTCTGGACCTGGATTCACCTGCAGTGGTATGTAGGGCCCTTTCATGCCACCATAAAGCAGGACTAGAAAGCTTCACTTCCTCCTAGGAAAGCTGTAAGTGATCCTTGCTCAACTATAAAATACCTAAACAACTTCAAAGCTACATGCTCTACAAATGCTGAGTGTTCGCATTATTGTAAGTAAACAGCAACTTGGAAATGCACGCACAACATTGAAGAGTAGTAGACAGATGGGAGAAGTTGCCAAGTAAGTCCATGCTGAAGTGGGGAGCAAAAATAAGTGTTAGAGACTGTATGACGTTTTTATAGCAATACACACACAGCCAGGATTTGAAGCATATAGCAATGAAATGGGGTCAAGGAAGTCAGCTGCCTTTTCTTGGCCAAGTTCTTCTCCTGTCAGGCAGCCCCTTCTGTGCTCAGACAGCAAGTGTTCCTTGTTGCTGGCCTAGCTGGGAGTTTTCAAGATAATCACAGCTCCAGTGGACAAGGCAGGAAGGGTGATACTGTTTGTGATGAGCCTCTGTGTGGGAGAAAAGAGATTTTAAAACACAGCCTTGAAGTCACTGGGTTACACCAGCACTGGGCTCAGTTGAACTGACAACTACTAATTACTGAGAGAAAAATGACTCACTAAAACCCAATAAAAATTGTCTTACGTGTAATTAAAGTGGATGATTTACAGTCAAATAGAAAACTACAGTCTTGGCACAGGGGACATGCAGAATGTGATGGACAGCCTGCAGCCTCTCATATCTATTACAGAAATAGTGCAAAAGTTGTGCAAGATGTACTGTACTTTAATTAACCAAAGTCCAGAGAGGCTGTTCTGTAGACCCTGGAAGAAACTGCATAAGGACACTGGTCTCCTGGCAAGACACTGGAAGTCCAGTCTGATGCTGCTAACAGCAAAAGTTCTCTGGCTTTTGAGCGGGTCACTGTTTTTCCTTTTTCAGTATCTGACTGGAATTGCTGTTAGAAACTCTCCTGTGGCGAGGATCATCAGGGAGGGTTTCCACAGGGAAATAGTGAGAAGGAGCAGTTCTTGGGCACTGACATGGTAAATGTGACAGGCAGTTCTGAAAATTCATGTGTCTGTCAGAGACTTTAAAACTATTTCCTGTTGGTGTGATAAGAATGTATGAAATATTTTCCAGGGTGTGGATTATGAGGAAAGCTCTGGTATTTTAGGGGATTACATAGTTTATTATAGTACATGATACCTAAGTAGTACTGAGAACAGTTATTGTGTGTGTGTGTCTGGACTACAAGGGAACAGTAAGCAAAAGGCAAATGGTGGTTGGTGGTCTCAGGTGTAATTTGGATGAACAGGCATGGCTTTCCTTTTTTTCACCTCCATAAAGCAACCCAAAGTCTGTGTGAAAACTGAGCTGATGTTCTGGGGGTAAATGGCTCCACTACGCTTCTTGGGAATCATCGCTCAGGGGATCTGTCTCTGGTTCCCAAACATTTTAACCTTGAGTGTTCAGCAGACCTTGGGTCTGAATTTCAAGCTTCTGGGCCCACTCAGCAGAAGGAGGTGTCTGCTGAGGAGCGAGGCACATGGCATCTCTGCAAACGGCACCATCATTTTGATGTAATTTTTGTTTTTTAAGAAGCTAGCTTAGTTGGCCTTTGCATTACTGTTACCTTCCCATGCATATGTTGATAATTCCTTATTA
Organism: Agapornis roseicollis; assembly: GCA_002631895.1. Lineage (NCBI taxonomy): Eukaryota > Metazoa > Chordata > Aves > Psittaciformes > Psittacidae > Agapornis > Agapornis roseicollis. Next base: position 42,161 of record NDXB01016907.1, read on the forward strand.
TTGGGTAATTTCTGGTTGTAAAGCACTTTAAGTACAGTTCAACACCAGTGTGGGGCATGGTCTTCCCTAGTGGTGGTGGCCTTATGTTTGCCTCCCCTTCTCCTTTTCTTTCTCTTGCAATTGCTTGAAAGTTCCCCTGAGCCCTTGCTTGGGTGGTTCACCCTGAACTCAAAATAGTAACAGCCTTAATTCAGGGGACTTCTCTAATCCTGGGGTCAGAGTGGGAGGCATGAGTGAGTGCTGTAAGCAGCAAGCCCATTTATGCAGTGCTTCTGAGCAGCATCATTGAGGAAGGATGAGATTAGAAGGATATCATTGGCAAAATGACTAAGAGATTTATCTCATTCATAGGCTTGGCTTGTACTTAAGGAATTTACATTATTGGGATTTTTCAAAATCTGAGCTGGCTGAATCTATCTTTCTTTCAGCATTATCACAGATACAGAAGGCTGCTTGTTTCCTTTCTAATTCATACCTTCCAGCACCAACACACCTCTCCCATTGCTTTCTCTGTTGCTTTTCCACATTAGTTTTCAAATGCCAGGAGTATCACAGCCTTCCCCAAGTCCCTAAGAGATTATCATAAGGCAATTCAGTGTCAAGACATTTTCCCAGGTATTCAGCCTGTTTTTTTCTTTTGCTTAATTAATTTATTCCTGAATTGTCTAGTTAATACTGTCTGGAAGGATTAAGAGGGATGCATCTCCCTCTGACACTAACATGTCTGGATATTTATAATTAAGAAGAGTTAGATCTTGAAACTTCTAGGTCAGAGATACCCTCTAGAGAGGGAGCTGGCCTAGACCATAGGATGGAGATGGAGATAGGTATTTCTGTGCATTTGTCGAGAGAGAAAACACTTAGAAGGACAGACCTCAGGGCACCCTTACCCCAGTTGATACTGGGGATGCCAGCATGCCAACTCCGGCTTGCAATGCTGAGGGAAGTCCTGGAGTACCTTTACTCCATAGGTCTGTGTATTCACACAGACTACTTGGGAAATCAGCAAAACCCCTGTACTCCTCTGCTAATGAAGACTGACACCTTGCTGGGGGCTTTAGAGGGTTGACAGGGCTGTGCTGGGTGAGGAGTGGGGATGGCTGGGCTGGGCTGGCACCAACAAGGGAAAGCTACGTGGAACAAGACATGTCATGCTGGAAGGCAAAACATGCATGGTGAGCACAATCAGGCTAAAGTCAGTTCAGAAAGTCTGTCCTCCCAGTATGGTGTCTTCCTGTTCAGCAGCTGAGCCAGAAACAGCAGGGACATTCCCAAGGGGGAAAGAAAGAGTGTCATAGAATCATAGAATAGTTAGGGTTGGAAAGGACCTTAAGATCATCTAGTTCCACGTTGAAGGTGAGGAGGTGGTGAGTGGGGAAGGAAGGAAGGCAAAAGCCTATTCTGCAACCTTCCCTCAACATAAGAATGACTTTCCAGTCTCTTGGTGGTATGTGTTCATGAGCAAGCTGAGCCAATCTAAGCTCACACAGCTACAGTGAGCTGCAACCTCAGCTCTGCATTTCCACCCTTTCCAACCTCTAGCACCAGTGACCATGCAGTCAGGTACTGGATCCAACAAGAGCCAACTTTTACATCTTTATTGGCTTTCAGTTGGATCAGTACCCCAGTTTGACTATCCAGTCACCATCACAGCACCGGTGAAGGGGCAGGGCAGCACACCCATGAGGGCAAGGGGGAGCGAGAGATGGCAGCACAGACTTAGGCATAAGCTGTGTGTGGAATTGCATCCCGATACTGCAAATTTAGCAACTCCTATCTAGCAACAATTAAGTATAGAGCATTTGAAGATATATCTCAGCAATTTCAAGCAGATTATTCTAAATTCAGCCCAGTGAGATAGAGCAAACTTTGGGTTCAGCTCTTCAAGAAAAGAATCTCCCTGCCTGACATCTGAATATCTGTCCCAGCAGGGAGTCTGTTTTACCTTTGTAAAAGGAAAAAGAAAACTAGTGGCACTTTTAGGCAAGGAGCCATGCCATTTTTGTTTTCATATGCTTTGCAGTTTTTCACAAATGACACTGCTCATTCCTGTGTCACAGATGCAATGTCTCCTGGCAGCCTGGGAGGAAAGGCTGTACTAGGGCTAGATGATGCAGTTCCAGTCTGCAGTTTCAGAGGTTTGCTTCTTAGTGCCTAAAGACTCTCAACGACAAAAGAGAGGTTGATCATCCAGGCTAGTCCAGTGGGGGCTGCTTAAATGGTAAAGAGGCAGAAGCACATAATGTGTGAGGAGATGTGTAGAGAGTTGGGCTTGTTCAGTCTTGCAACAAGAAGATGAAAGGGGAAATCTGCTGCCTTCCACTACTTAAAGTCAGATTGGATTATAGAGACCACGGAGCCAAAGGCACAGCAAAGGACAAGAGGCAATGGCACAAGTTGCATCAAGGGAAGTGCTCGTTGAAACAAACTTTCACAATAAAAGCAGTGCATCTGTGAGACCAGGGCTCAGAGATATGGTAGAATCTGAGTCTTCAGGGATCTTCAAGGTTCAGCTAAACAAAGCCCTGAGCAACCTTGAGTCTAGGCCTGGCTTGAGCAGGATGTTGGATAAGAAAATCCAGAGACTTTTCCCAACCTAAATTCTGTTACCTTATGAAAACCGCAGAGCGTGGAGACTGATAAGTGGTTGCACTCGTAAGATTTGAACACTTCTTGTTCTGGAGAAAGCATTTGGCAGAGAAGAAGGTTTTTATGCATGCAGAGATGGGATCCCATTCAGGGGAAAGCAGCCAGAAAGGAAAAAGCACTTATATGACCAACCTGGTTTACTACAGGTTACCCCAGGTCCCTCCACTGTAACATTTGAACATTTTCCAAACATAAACAGGGAAGATTTAGGTTAGATATAGGGAAGAAGTTCTTTACTGTGAGGGTGGTGAGGCACTGGCACAGGTTGCCAAGGAAGTTGTGGCTGCTCCATTCCTGACAGGGTTCAAGGCCAGGTTGGACAGGGTTTTGAGCAACCTGGTCTAGTGGAAGGTGTCCCTGCCCATGGTAAGGGGGTTGCAACTGGATAATCTTAAGGTCCTTTTCAACCCTAACTATTCTATGATTCTAACACCAGACCCCTGCTCTCCTGGTCATCAAGCCCTTTATTTTCAGTTTTATTTCCAGCCCATCTTGCTCGTGCATCCCAGAACCCCATCGCCAGTGACTGTCACCTCAGAGCCACACTTAGCAGCACCTCTCTTACACCCCCATTTCCAAGCTCAGTACTGCCAATGCACTTCTGACTGTTCTCACACAGAGCTCTTTCCCCTCTGGAGCATCCCCATCACCTGCATATCCCCCATGCCCTGCTCTCCCATTGGCTTTCCCAGCCCAGCCTCTAGCAATGGTCCTTCCAGGTACTCTCCCTTCCCCTTCTCCTTGTCTGGGATGTAGACAAGGGGGAGAAAGCAGGCAAAACCGCTCCCATAGAGTGGGTGTGCTTAATTTTGTGTTTGTTTTCAGTGCTGCCTGCTCAGTCACTGCTTAATGGAGTTCATTTCTGATGTTCAAAGTAAAAGAGAAAAATAAAAAGAAAAAGATACATATCCCTGCCTCACTACAGCACCTTCTGTCAAGGGAAAATACCTTCCCTGTTTGCCTGTGGGTGCTGGTTTCTGTCTGTGATATTCAGCTACCAAAAGGCTCTAGTGTGGTCACTTGAAGTGTACTTTCAAATGCTGCTTATTTTCTCCCTCAAGGAAGCAGGTGAAAAGGTTTTAAATTTGGTCCTGGTCTGCCAAGGGAGAAAGTGGTGCCAAAATGTGGCCTGCCTGTGCCAGTAGAGGAGCCAGGAGAAGACAGCTCTGGGAAGGCAGTGTCACCTCACCAGGTCTGGCCATCACAGGCAACCCCTCTGTCTCCTGAGCACACCCAGCATCAGCAGAAAGGGGATTTATTCCCCACCTGCTTTTGCTGGGGACAGACCATCAGCATCCCTGTGCTGGGGATGGCCAGGAAATCTCATCTGGTTGCTAGCCTGCCCACAAGTCCAGGCTACTTGAGACACATTTCATTTTGTGTCCACAAAGTCCCTTATTTAATCAAAGTCAGGCCTTAAGCCCCCAGAAGTGTGAAATAGGTGATTCATACTCCTTTAAATTGCTATTAATTTCCTCCTTTAAAGTCTCCCTCCCATTCTCCTGCACTGAGTTTGGATCAGGTGCCACAACCAGCCTCTCTGTTCCTAGACAGCAGCAGCTTTCCCAGCCTCCACATAGGGTTTGGTACCAGACCACTGATCTGCTGAGGAGCCATTTTCCTGACTGGCATGGGCTTTGACTCTTTCTCAAGCTGAGTGAAAGTAGAGGCATTGGGGAATGGCTATGAGGTCCCCAGAGAGCCAGACCCAAGCCTGTGAAATGTCACTGTGCTAGTGGGTGAGAAGGAAGAAAGTGTGTTAATGCTTTTTAGAAGCACTGTCAGACCACAGACTCCATTTCTCAGCCATCCACCTCACCACCCTATTCAGCAAACCTCAAATAGTAACACCTCCCTTCATCCCTCCATTCTTTCCTCTTTCCAGGGAGCTGGGAGGCAAAATTAACTATTGCAAAGCCCACTGGGTGCATGAAACAAAGAGTCCAACAGGTCTATGAGAAAGCCTTTCCAAGGTGTAAATTATTGCTCAATGTACTTTAAGCTTTTCAAAGAATTAAAGATACAGCAAGACAAGCCTGCTCCCAGCGCTCAGAGCTGGGTATGTGTGCAAGGCAGATTTCAGCTTAAAGCAGGTGTTGCTCTCCACAGCATGAGCAACTTGAAGCAGCCAGCAGCCTTGCATTGTGCTTTTTGCACAAAAGGATGGATTTTGAGGCTCGCTGCAAAGGAGTAGCGACTGTGCTCCCGCCTTCATTACGGCAGAGTGCACTGCCAGGAGCAATTAAGCAGTATGAGTTTTGTTCTCTCAGAGAGGAAGAGCTCTCTTGTGGCGAGGTTGCTTCTCACTGCTAGAATGTGGCTTAGCTCAGGAATTTGCTGTGGTTTTTGAAGGGGTGTTGTCAGGCAGGGTAGGACCAACAGGTTGCATTATAAAGAGGATAAATGCGAAGCTGGGGAGTGCATATGGGCTGGTTAGAGGAGGGAAGGATAGTGCCAGGATGAAGCCTCTTGCCTGGCACTTGGAAGGCTGTGATATATATCCCTGCTTTGCTAGAGACCTCCCATGTGAGTCTCTGCCCACAAACCAGCTCCCGCCTGGGTGCTGGGGACACTATGCTGCTCCTCTTTCCTAGGGAGACTATCAAGGTAAAGGCACTGATAATTACACAGTCCTCAGACAGTATGAACAAAGGAGACATGCACACATGCCCAAGATAGCCACTATTAACCTTGCCTCATTTTATATATTTTTACAGCTGCAGCAGATACCTGTGTCTCCCTGGAGAGACATTAGGTACTTAGAGCCCTTTCAGCTCAGACAGAGCTGCCTAGAGGAGCTGACAGCTTCGGCCCCAGCTCCATGAGGCTCCCTCCTCACAGGCAGGCTGATTGAAGTCAGTCAAATCATCCCTGCCCTGAAAGGGACTTGTCTGTGAGAGTGTGGCTGGGTCAGTGCTGGCAGCTGCTCACCCAGATCTAATTGCAAGCTTGGGAGGTAAATAAGACAGGGGATAAATAAGGAAAGATGTGCTGGGAAGCCCCACAAGAGGAAATAAGGATATTATTATTGATTAATAAAGATAATAACAGTAGTAGTTATCGACTTGATCTTGCAGCATCACGTGCACCAGCCATGTTGTGATAATGCAGGAGAGGTGAGAGATGCAGCAAGCATGCCTGTCACACAGCATATTTGCTCTTGCTGAGCTGAACCGGAGAGAGCACATTTGTAAAATGAATACGCTAAAGTGACCTGTAGGATTTTCCCACTACACCTCCCACCTGAGAGCTGTTTGCAGCAGTACCAGAAATACTTTTCTGTGCCATCAGCCCAGAGGGTGGTGGCATTGCTGGGAAATGTCCTGAATTTGTGGAGCTTTGGAGCTGGATGGAAGAGTCTTGCAGAAGGTGGAGAGGAACTCAGTTTTGGTGTCAGGGCACTGCTGGCTTCCAGTGCCAGGCTCTGTAACAAAGTGGTCTGCTTTAACCCCCCAACAAGATGGGTGCAAAGAAACCCATCACCCACCCTCCTGATGAGGTCTGCATAGATTCAAGAGGTGACAGAAAACGTGTGATTTTCATTGTGCTGTGGCCATCTCTGCTGTGTCTCAATGTGATTTTTTTTTTTCCTATCAAAGATTATTTTCCCTGATCCTCCCCAGCTGCCTGATGCTTGCCTGGCCCTGGCCAGGGCTCTCCCTCTCTAGTGTATGGGTGATATCTGAGCATCACATCTGCAGGCACCCTGGCTGGTGGGTTAGCCTGGCTTTGAGTGGGGACTTGAAGCACTCAGGAGCAGGACACCCTAACAGGGATCTCCATCACCCCCTTTCCCTGCTCTCCATCCCATGGATATACCCAGAAGGGGCTACCCCGCCCCAGTCCTGCCTCTTTGCTCTGCCTCCTGTGTGTCCTCATTGGCTTGGTATGCGAAATGCTGATTAGCCAAATGGAGATCCCCTTGTGAAGGTCATTTCCCAGCTTCTGGAGTTGCCCAATAGGGCAGGTTTGGTTGCTGGAAAGCCAGTGTCCCTGGCACATCCCAACTCCCTGCAGTTTCCAGCTGCTTCCTTTGCCCCAGTTGTGCCTTGTTTTCCCCATATATGAAGTCCACACGGGCATAGTCAGCCCTGTTTGGTACTAGAATGCTTAGTATATCAAAGATCACACAGCACCTGGATAGCCTCAGATGAAAGCACACGGAAAATGACTCCATATTTTTATTAAATATGTTTTCTACCATTCATTCTATGCTTCCTCCCCAAAGCCACCAAGTCCCCTGCAGATGAGGCAGAAATCTTGCACCAAGCAGCCAAGCAAGGACTTGCTGGAAGCAGAGCCATTCTTGGGCTCTCTATAGCTCCCTGGGCTCAGGGCTGGCACAGCCATCCCTGGACATGCTGTCTGGTGGGATGTATCTCTCCTTTCCCAGCTCAGTGTGCACACCCAGACCCCGAGGCAGAGGATGCTCTCCAGAGAGCTAAACATTAAATGTATTTGCTGTCCTCTGCTTTGTGGTCCTCCAGCCACCTCTCTACCTCACTTTTAATTGCTCACTTTTAATAGCTTTTAATTGGGGAAAGGACTACCAGGATGCTGCAGCAGCTGCTGGCATGAAAAACAAGTTACAAATGGCACAAGCTAGAAAATGCTGAACTCGGGTAGCCCTCACCCACAGGAGCTGTGGGATGGACACAGCCCTGACCTGGGTAAGAGGCTTATGTGTGTTACAGCAAGCGTATGTCATGCTGCACAGGAGCAGCTCATGTTTGCTTTGTCCTCTCACCCTCTAAATCTGATTTAGGGTGGCCTTGTCTATGAGGAAACCTGTTTAATTCCCATTCCTTCAGCCTGTTTCAAATCACCCCACTGGCCACCATGCTTGTGTGTGGATGTATGTGTATGTAGAAGGGTGTTAAGCCCTTTAGAGCATGAAATGTGATAGCTCTCCCTGCATGCAGTGAACTGGAGCTGCAAAGGGAGATTGGAATTAATTGCACCCAGCAGTAGAAGTTGATTGACAGCACCGAGGCAGTGGGGAGGTGAGTCTGCAAAGGAGTGAGCTTTATCAAAATGCTGGGAGTTGGCTTAATCAGGACAGTAGCTGGTAGCTGGGCAGAAAAAATCATGAAAAATTTGGTTTGATGTGACCGTAATAAATTGGCCACAGACAAGTCCCTGGGATGGGGGCTGTCAGTGAGGGCTTGGGACTGATCTGAAATACCGGATTTAAAAGTGAATTTTGGAGGTAGCAATTTTCAGAAGTTGCTGCCCCAGGCAGCTGACTTGGAGGATAAAGGACATTTAACTGCTCATCTTCAGTGAGATCCATTCAGCCTGGCATTTCTAGTCCCAGAGCACGGAGCATGAACCTGCTGTGCCAGGGCAGGGTAAAGCACAGTTCTAGTCAAAGTTGGTTTTACTGTGTAATGGGCAGCACTGATGGCTAATCTCCAGTCCTAGCTTCCTGTGAAAGACTTTATTAAACATCTCTGTAACCCAAAACCCACTTTGTACAAAAAGTTGATTCAGGGTCCCCACTAGGGCTAGATCATCAGTGACTCCAGCTTGGTGTCTTTCCATCCTTGGTGCCATGGAGAGGTTTTACTGCATGCTTTGGAGATGTGACCACCCAGGCTGATCAGTCCAAGGCTGATAGTGACCATAATGACAAATTACCCCATAGCTCTGCCTTTTGTTACAGTGCTATTGCCACCATGCCTGTGACATACAGATGAATCATTGCCCAGTGGTAGTGCACAGTTTCCTCCAGAATGGCTGTTGGTTACTCATGCACAGCAGCAATACCTGCTGGCTTACTGCTCCAGGACTGTCAGTGCCAGCTGCCACTTCAAAATGCAAGAAGAGGGTGATTTAGACCTGCTCCATGCCATAACTGAGTGGGGCCAAACCACCAGGTGGGCAAAAAGAGGGGCAGCAAATGGTCCCTGTCCCTCTATGGAGAGCAGAGTTGCAGAGATTCTACTGAGCATAAGGAAGAACCAGGATTTCCATTCTTGCATAAAGTCATTTGAGCTGATCTCAGTGAGAGGCAGAACTGGACAGCAGGGCCCCTGAGCCCAGAATTCAGCTCATAGCTGATTCACTGTCCGACAATGGAAAATGAACTAGGGCTTGTCTGCACCAGAGAATGTCCCCCTGCACTAATCTGGTCTGGCAGGGGAAGCAGAGTGAGGTGCCAAAATGCCTTTTTTCTATTTTTTCTTTTCCTTTTCATCCTCTTTTCAAATAGTAGTTCAGCTGATGGGCAAAGCATAGTCTAGAGTAGTATTTCAGGCAGCAGAAAATTAGTTCAGCTTTTACCCTTATTAGCTGATTGCCAGTAATTAACACTTTGTCATTAACTACAGCTGCTTATGGCCTGGAAGAGAAGTTTGGTGTCTCCACATTAGCACCCAGAAATGCACCGATTATGTCCTTTTAATTGGCTGTTTGTGCCTCAGTTTCCTTATCTGCTAAGGGGAAAAAAAGATACAATGACTCACCCCCACTCTCTACCTCACATCCCAGTTTATAAGGGCTGTCAAAAGAGGATGTGCTGCCTCTAGATACGGTTCTTTTTAGGAAGGTCAGCTTCAGCAGATGCAGTACTCTCTATAGTTTGCCAGCCCTTTGCTTTAATGAGCCTCATTGTCCAAAAGATCATAATCTCCTTGGCATTAAGTGACAGCATTAAGTGACTTTTCATTGTGTCCTGGAGCTTTATTCAAACTATTATCTTCAAATAAGTGTGAATACCCACAAGTGCATTCATGCTTGGTTTTGGTAGCACCTGGATCTTTTGCAGCTGGTTATACTAAGCTGGGGCTCAGGTGGACCATCCCATCCTGAAGACCCTGATACTGCTCTGAAAAAGCAAGCATAGCCTAGCACCTGAGTCCCAAACTCAGTGGCAAACATTTGTGTCATCCTCATGCCTTCTCCCCCTTAGATAAGCTTCTGTATCTCCCTGGGTTTTAGTACAAATCCTTCCATACTGCTTGTATTCTCATTAAAATAAATGCGTTTATGTAGCAACGTCTTCTGCAGGAGTAACCCCACAGCAGTAAATCCATGTGCGCAGGCTGGCATTTCAGAGCAACAGTGTAATGGGAAATAAAGCCAGCTAGAGTTTCATCAGGAGGGTTAAAAGTGAGTTCCCTCTCCCCTGTGCACACTACTTCTGCCTGGGGCACTAAGCATAGCGCTAGCAACATCATGTGGTTGTGCTTTTCCTTCCCTCTTATTCCCAATTCATCTGAAGCAACCCCAGAAAACATGAAAGGCAGCAGCACTCAGTGCTAAAGTGTCTCCAGGAGGCTGCTGTGTCACTGGGTGAACAGGGAGCCTGGGTAGGTCGGAAGAACTGGAAAATCATGCACAATATCCTGCCAGTTTCCCTTTGAAATTCATTCCTGTTTATGGCTCCAGAACACCCCTCTCCCTTTCCTCCTGCTACTACTGGGAGCCTCAGCCCTCTGCTTTCAGCCATTCTCCTTCTTTCCCTATATAGCAATTGCCACCTTTTGATGCTCTTTCCAAGCAGAGGGGTACAAAATGGAGATTGGCAATGGAGTTCAAAGGTCCTGGGGATCAAGCAGGGCCACTTTCTCACACTACAGTGAATCTGAGTCTGTTTCCTCTGGTTCCACATACAGGGTTGTACACCAGTGCCTCTCCCAGGTATAGCTACTGTCTCTGCAGGCTGAGACAAAGGCTGTGGCACTATCTGGAGATAGTGGCCCTTTTCAGTAGGAGGGAACATTGGTTTTCAGCAGAGCTAAAGGCAGCTGGGTGGTTTCTGGTTCACACAGCAGGCCTGGCGCTCATCTGCTCTCTGCATGGGCAGGATGAGCTTGTGTGTACTAGCAAAATGCACATCGATGTAGCTTCCTTCACAGCAGCTTCAGCTGCCAGTGTGGTACCCACTGGGTTATATCCCAATAGTGCCCGAGTCATGCTCTTAATAGGTGTCAACATCAGCACAAACAGCTTTGACTGTCCCTAGGGAGAGCTTGTATGAAGGATAGGAACACGCGGGCATTGTAGTACCGGGCTGGGGCTGCTTGAGCACATTATGTGAGTGTTGCTTTTGGAGTCTGGGGACATGCTGTTCTGCTGGGGGTACACGGTACAGTCACACCTGCTTAAAAATGAGGTTTTGGGTTGTATACAGAGAACCACATGTTACCAACAATGTAGTCCTGTAAGCTTCATTTCCATTAAAAGCCATACAAAAAAGGGGAAGATCAGATATCATCTGTGATATCTGATTAGACGAGGAAAGTCATGAAGAGGGAAGATGCAAGGCTATAGAGTTGGCAATGAAGATAGAGCAGAGGTGGGGTGGCCCTGACTTCAGGAGAGAAGGAAGACTTAAATTCAGCAGTGCTGCTGAAATGATGAGGTGTATCTGACATAAGCTGGCTAAAGCATGTGCTGGGATAATCCAAAAGACTGCAGTTCCTGCCAAAGACTGACATTTCAGGTGTGACAGAGCATTGGTTTGAACGCCTGCATTCTAGGATCTCGTGGATTTCCTGGAGTTCAAGCTACAAAAACTGGACAGGCCATTGATGGTCACTGGGAAAATTTTAGCAGGACAGGAACTAGTGCATTTCTGCCTAGCGCAAGCATGTTGTGCCCTCAGGAGGGGCTTCAGGGCTGGACTGTCAAAGTGTCTAAAATGGTTTGGACAAGAAAGGCTCTGGAAGGTGCTCAGTGTGAGAATGGAAAAACCCAATATCATTGACATTACTGTGGCAACTAGGAGAGAAAGTTCTTGATTCTCTTGGCCCTTTGGTCACAAGATAGATGCCAACAAGACCATTTTGCTTGTTGGAACTTTTTCAGTTATTAAGAACAACTGCTTCGAGGTGGGGACTGGAGAGGCATCTGAAACTCAGTGTGAGCCTGAGCAGTCCAGAGATCCTCCTCACACACCAGCAAGCACAAAACCAGGGAGAAACACATTCCAGACTGGGAGCCAGATGTTCTGGCTACATTGAGATGCCTTTGCAGCCTCTGAGTGGATCCAGGGGAGAGGCAGGGAACATCTGCGCCCAAAAGATGTGGGGAGAAAACAATGTGAGAAGAGAGCATGGGGATAGGCTTGAAGAGGAGGCAGGTTTTTCTGGTCATGTATAGGTGAGGAGCAGGGGTCACAGTTACTGTAGTACCCTGAAAACCGGAGCAGGAGAGGAGGAGTATGTGCAAGTGATTGAGAGTCTGATTAACATTCTCCCTTGGAGAATGTGTGTAACTGCATGATACCCAACTTACGTGAAGGCAACAGCTATGAGACAGACATTCAGAAGCCTTTTATTGTGTGCAGTTCTGGTGTCCTCAACACAAAAAGGACATGGAGCTCTTGGAACAAGTCCAGAGGAGGGCCACGAGGATGATCAGGGGACTGGAGCATCTCCCATACGAAGATGGGCTGGGAAAGTTGGGGCTGTTCAGCCTGGGGAAGAGAAGGCTGCCTGGAGACCTCATAGCAGCCTTCCAGTATCTGAAGGAGGCCTNCTCATAGCAGCAGTATCTGAAGGAGGCCTATAGAGATGCTGGGGAGGGACTATTCATTAGGGACTGTAGTGATAGGACAAGGGGTAACGGGTTCAAACTTAAACAGGAGAGGTTTAGATTGGATCTAAGGAAGAAATTCTTTCCTGTTGGGGTGGTGAGGCACTGGAATGGGTTAGCCAGGGAGGTTGTGAGTGCTCCATGCCTGGCAGTGTTCAAGGCCAAGTTGGATGAAGCCTTGGGTGGCACAGCTTAGTGTGAGGTGTCCCTGCTTATGGTAGGGGGGTTGGAACTAGATGATCTTAAGGTCCTTTCCAACCCTAACTATTCTATAATTCTATGAAGCAAAGATAAATTCATAGATTTTTTGAAGTGGGTCTTCTATAAACCAGGTATCCTGTTTTGTCTGTTGTGTGAAATTCTAGCAGGTTCTCTGTATTTCATACCCATTGACACCTATAATTTCAAACATAACCAGGTTTTGTTTAAGAGTTCAGGAGCTGGAGGACCTAGTGCATCTCTCCATATGTTCTTTAGTTCTTTAATGGCTAATTGCTTTCAATGTTTCAAAAAAAAGCACTCTATTTCTAGACTGTATCTGCTCGCCTTCGTCTTCCATCCACTGGGTCTCATTCTGCCTGTCTACCGGATTAAAAAGCCCTCCACTGTTAAAAGCCTTCTCCCAGTGGAAGTACTTAAGAGATTGCAGCCATGTCACGTCTTCACCTTCTCTCCATTAAGCTAAGCAGATTAAGCTTCTCTCTCCACTCACCAGGTAATCAGGTTATCCTAAACATGGACTCACAGTTCTGCTTTTGAAAATTGAAGGAGGGTTGTGGAGAGCCAGGGTATACTCCAGATGGTCCACACGAGGATAAGGTGCAGTCTGTGTCTGAGAGGCTAAACACACTTTGAGATGCTGATTTGCTAGATCCTGGTCCATGGAGATAAGTACAGTGCAATATCATCTTGGACAAGAACATCATGTGGCAGTCCTTGGGTTAATCTTGCACTCAGAAGGTTACTGATTCACAGAAATATTCTGATTATTTCTTGTGTATGCTTTGTTAAGGACAGACCCATATGTCCTGGCTGCTCACCTAGTAGGAAGATGATTGACACGAATGGTGCAATCCACAGCCTGATCATACTTGGTGTCCTTGCATTTGGCAGAGGCTGTGGAGCTAGCTTTAAAAAAAAGAATAAAGAAAAAACCCCTGTAAGATGCTGTCAACTCTGCTTTCCTAAAGGGCTTCTTAAAAGGTGTAAGAATCTGCTCAGCATTTTTGTGATTTGATCAAGAGTACCTAGGGGGGATGAGGAAAGCAGTTTGGAAGGAATAAGAATTGATTCAAAGCTCAGCCTGAAACTTACTGGAAGTTTGTAAATTTGAGCAACTTCATGTTCCCATTGCTACTTTCATGAGCTGCCATCTTACTAATGCTGAGACCGGGACCATAACTGCTCTAAAGCCAGGATATGTCCTGCCTGACCAGTCATGCCAAGTCTTGAAGAGGATCTCTGCCTCTGGATTTCTGGGCAAGCCACACTCCTTGATGGCATGTTCCTCCCTCAGTGTAAATGTACGGTTTCTCATCCTGGCAATCTGAGAAGATGCTCTCATTGCTGATACCTGGAAGCAGTGGGTGGGATAGGCCTCTGAGCTGGTGACTGAAAGATGTACAACCCGTATGAATGCTGTTTGTGATGTTGTCTGTGAAATGTGGATACCGTAGTAGTTGATTTGGTTTAATGCACTCAGATTGTTTTGTGTCAGGAAAAGCCTCTCCCGTCCTCTCTGGTTTGTGAAGAGTCAGGAAAGGGATGTCTGGCTGACCGAACTGTGCCAAAAACTGAAGAGTCCTTGAAACTCAGAAGTTCTCAAGACAACACAGAAAGCTTTAGTGAGAGAGAAGATCAAGGAGAAAACAGCTCCAAGCTTCAAGATGGGTAGGAAGAAGAGTAATTGTTGGAAGTGACCCCATTGTCAACCACAATGGGCCTGCCTACTGATTGGAGACCTTTCCAGTCTGTGCCCGGCAGACTGCCCGAAGAAGTTCTACTGAGTTGAGGAGATATCTCCCTCCTGCCTCCAGTCTCCAGTGTGATGTTAGGGTTTGTGTTTATCTCAAGAAGCTTGCTTTCAGTGAGAATAGCAGCGTCTCTTCCCACTGGAGGGTGTGAAATTTCTCATAATGCTTTTGGAAAGGGCATCCAAACAACAGTGTCCTGGCAAAAGGGCATCCAAACAAGTGTCTGGGCCACTTGCCAAGCTGGGGAAATCACTGTGCCTGCAGTTGCCTAGATCTCTCCTTAGTTATTAAATTGTGGTAGACCTGCCAAAACTAGTGGCATTGAGAGTAAATTAATACTTTTAGTAGCAGTCTACTGCCTTTCTGCTTTGGGCCCTAAACTGCCACATTTCCAGTTACCTATTGACATACACCTCCTCTCCATGTGTCAGGTAGGTAACCTGTACATTAAGCAATAAATTCGATGGCTTCACATAGCACTGGACTTTCCAGAGCAACTTGAATTTTCCAGAGGGAGAATCTGCTTGCTCAGGACATGAGATGGTGATGGTCGGGTGGCAGCTCAGGAAATGCCTCTGGTGTGTCACACCATATGATGAAAAAGTGATTGTGGGATTTCACACCTAGTGCACGAGGCTTAGGGATACAAGGGTACATGTTAATTGTTGAGTTGTGCAAATACTATGTGCATAATGGGGACCCAGTCCCCTTTCTGTCCTGTTAGTACAGCAAAAGTGAAAGGTCTTAGATAGGAAACACTATCAGTTTCAATGTTAAGACTAAAAATACTTAATCCTCATGCATGCTAAGTAAAAGTTTAAGGAGCCACATGCCTGTTCAGTTTTAAATCCCAACTAAATGTGTTTACCACAGTCAAACCTGTTCTTTAACACTGACTAAATTTCTCTGTAAGCAAGGAGATTATTAGCTGTCTGGACAGGAAAAATGGATCACAGTTCTGATCCTTGTAAGTCGGTGCCCCATGGTGGTTAAAATGTCCCTTCTGTGTCCCCGTGGGCTTCCACAAAACACACAGGGTATGATGTTTAACCATGCAAATTTAAGGTCAAGCCTTCAGGGGACCTGATAACACTAAACGCACTAACATTACAGAAGGGACTGTTCAGCACAGAGGAAATCTCCCACACAAAAGTCCTTTTCCATGTAGCTGTCATTTCACAGTATATACATGTATGGATTCACGTTCCTTTTTGTACCTTAAAAACAGAGAAAATGAGAAAGTTGGGAAAACACAGCTATAAAAATAAAATATAAGAAAAAAGGAAAAGAAACGAAAATTATGTGTAACACAGAGAGTATTGCAATCTCTTCAGCTTTCTCCATCTCTGTACGCTGCCAGAATAAGCACCAGAACTGCAGTCTCCGCACTGCTAGCCCAGCCCTAGCCATTGCATGGTGGTTTTTGCTTATCAGATTTCCCAAGGGGCAGGGAGAGCCTGATTGGAGGACAGTGGCTTGGTGGGCTATTACAGGAATGTGCTAATGAAATTTGCTCATGATAGGAGGTTCAGAGGCATTGGCTGTGGAGAGGAGAATGAGAGTCTCAGCTTTGGATTACTCAGGGTAATAGAAATGACATGAAATGGAGTAGGGCTACGGGGAATAACAGCCTGGACTTGCAGCGTTGCAGCTGGAAAGGGCAGTGATGGACGTAGTAGGCCGGGTGTTTCCTGCAGAGGCAGGAAAATCATAAGCATGGCATTGGCAAGCTTTCCTCAGGAGGCCTGTGCAATGGAGGGTTTCTGGAAAAACCACAGGCATGGAAGCCCCATCAGATGACAGGAAGACACCAGCTATTCATTTAGCCTAAGAAAGCAAAGTCTGAAAGAGAAATGCTGGGCTATTCTAGCTCTGCTGGATGTAGAAGACTACAGGAATGTACACCAGTGGTCAGCACTGGCTCTCAGAGGACAGAAATTCAGGAACAGCCTCTCAATAGGAGTAGCAAGAAGAGGAAAACTGCTTGTAAGAGGAGCCCAAGTCCTTTATTTGGGATTGAGTCTTGTCTTGGAGTCATGCGAATAGATCTACCCAAGTTCAAAGTTTCCCCTATAGCAACAGTCAGTTCAGAAAAGTCTTGCATAAATCACCCACCATTTTATGCCCCAGAATCTATATCCCTACTGTTCTTCACACACCCAGCTCCCATTTGCCAACAATAATAAATAAGGTGGCATGAATAGGTAAGAAGGTGACATGTTTGGCTGGAGAGGAAGATTTGAGATTCCAACATTAGGTATACAATTCTATATGTGCAGCTTGTAAATCCCATCTGGATTTGTTTGGTTTAGTCATTTGAGACTCATCCAGTAGTAAAAATAAAAACTTCAAACTTACAACTGTTTCATCATCTGTGGTTTCTTCTCCCTGACCAAAAACTAGAGCTACAGTTCATCTTTGTAATCTACATCTAGTTAAAGAAATGCTGTCCTGGGTCTTAATCAGAGTAAAGCCTCCTTTGGGCACAGAATATTAAATTTGGGAAAAGTTTAGATCTGCACACACATTCTTCATCCCATGTAAGTAGCCAGGCCTGCTGTCAGGAGGCATAGAGGAGATTTTCCCTGGTCCAGCTCCTGCTCTCATAAACAAGCGCACAGCAAGCACAGGCACTAAGACCTTGTCTTGGCCTTATCTCAGCTCTCCTGGCTTTGCAGAGACAAGACAGATAAGATGCAAATCATTCATGTCAGTGTTTAATCTTCCACTCACTGTCCAACTGGTGATCTGTGAAAACACAGCTATCTGAGGACAGCCCAACTGATCAATGGGCAACTGGGTTTGCATTACCTGTAGCTGATTTCCTGCAGGTAGTGCAGGCTCTTCGGAGGTAGCGAAAATCCCACTGCACCTCAGCCATCTGTGCAAGGCAGTGCAATCTCTCCAGCACCTGAAGTTACGAGCATACCTAATGATCTCTGCTAGGCAAAACCTTAAACACTCAGAGTGTTTAGTGAAGCTGGGACTCGAGCTCCCTTCCTGGGCTTGACCAAGGGGCAGCAGACTTTCCATCTGGTGTCAAAGGACTTACAAAGACCGTATTTTTCCACTGAGAAATTGCAAGATCTCCTTTAAATGGGTAGCTTCATCTTTCCTGAGATCTCATGAAAAGGTGGAAAGTACAGGCAGACAGTCTTTGAGGTAGCTGGTCTCCATGGAAAGCAGTCTCCTGTTGCTCCACACCATGTGGTAGACCCCTGCAGACTGCTCCATCTTGAAGTATCTCTAGGCACTTCACAGCCCCACAAATCAGGGTCCAAAAAAAAGGTGGCAGGAGGGTACCTGAGCAAGGGGGAGTCTGGCCATGCTTGCTGGTCAGTCCCAGAGTGATGTCTTGCATTTCTCCTTCACTCAGAGGAGGTTGCTGACCTCCATCATCCCCAAGGTAAACTCTGTATGCAGTTATTACTTCAGCCTTCACAGGTGGGAGGAGGTCATATAAACTCTTCAAATGCCCCTCACTTAGTGTTCTCCTGTAACGTGCTTTCTCCCTGTCCTATCTACACCCTACACATAAGAATCCTGGCTCTTGCTGGGCATCTCCAGCCCTGCTGGAACTGCTTTCCAGGGCATGGCAGACCTGATGCACAGGCTGGTTTGTTCACCATCGAAAACCCTGTTCCCAGCTTGCTTCATCATGGCCCCCGTGCAGACAAAAAACCTCCCCTCCAGCCTCAGTGGGCCTGGGAAGGGGTTTGAACATACCCTTTGAGTGACCTGCCCTAAGACTGCTGTAGAGAGGCAAAAATGACCCAGCTATTGCTGGTTGCGCAGAGAGCATTAAATGACTCACTAGGCTTTTCTGCCAATTTGTTGCGTTTTTTTTTCTCTTTATTATTATTATTATTTAGTCTCCAAAGCATTTTTTGTATCCTCTCATCTGCTTTTAATGGAATGCACTCAGTTTGCTTTTTTTTTTTTTCCCCCCAGGATTAAGCCATGATTTTCTGTTTTTAAACCTGGGCTGGTCATTATCTCTGTCAAAGTTTTTAGTATGTCTGGAGTTCCTTTACCATGTGCATTAGGGAGAGCAGGACTTGAAGCAAGAGTAGATGTCTAACATTTATTCACTGTGCCTACTGTGAAAGCTGTTCCTGTTTGAAATGAAGTCTTGTTATCTCAAAGATGCCTCTTACTTCTGCAGTGGCAGCTGCCAGGGGAAATGCATTACACTTCCAGCCTGTACAGGGGGGTTGTGGCTGCGTGTGTGGGAAGAGGCGTGTTTTTACTGGAAGGACCCTTTACCCAAGTGCAGATGCCTTTCCAGCACAAAATATTTGCTCCTGGGATGAGGGACACCAGGAGAAGCAAAGATGGAGTCTGCTTCTTGGGAAAACGTGGGAAGAGCAATTGAGATGAGTGGTGTGAGCATGTTGCATTTTTAGGCAGTCTCTACTGTTACTTGGCTCTGGTGAAGGCTAACATGCTTTTCTGGTGGAGCAGAGGGCCTCCAAGAGGAGCAGCACAGCCCTCAGTGCCCACCTACACAACAGCATATCAAGATCTCAGTCCCAGCCTCTCCTGAAGCCTTAGCCAGCTCTGAATATGGAGGCGTGTGTGGATGAGACAGGAGCTTCTCTGAGCAGCTCTCCAAGTTACGTCACTGGAAATAAACAAGGAATACAGGCACAGTGCAGGGAAGGGGGAGGGAGGCAAACTGGGAGGGTGAGCCCAGAAGCAAGCAAGGGAGAGGAGAACAGCAGAATGCAAGAATCAGAGGCAAAAAGAGAGCTCAATGCTGTCATCAACCCAGGAGGATCAGGCAAAGAGCATGGGCGTTCCAAGGACTGTGTGTGGCTGTGCTGGGACCTGTGGGTGTATTTGCTGTCTGACAGAGTTTGCACAGCATCTTCGTCATTCATATCTAATATATTGATTGTGATTAATGCTATTACGTGGCATATCTGACTAATTAACAATGGCTTCCCACTTGTGACTGCTCCTAGACCAGCAAGTGCACTAGCTCTCGCCTAGCAGATGCTGGCACTGATATTGCTGGTGCTGACAGTGGGGCTGCCTCTGTGGGATCATGGTGGCCAGGGCACTAACAAAAGGACTGGAAGAGAAGTGCAACAAGCACCACATTGGCAGCAAACTGAGCTTTGTCACAAGAGATATGGGGTGGCCCATTCTGCCAGCAGGAAGGATAGCAAATAGGAGGATGTTCATCTGGTCAGATGGAGCAGGAGGCTTGGAGAAGTCAGAGTTGCCCCTCTGCAGGGCCTTCATCTTCCTCGCAGTGCTGGCTCCCAACCACCAGACTGTAGGCTTTGATCTCCCTCCAAATGGAGGGTTCAGCACTATTTCGACAGGTGGGTTTGAGGCTCTTTATTGCCTTATATGTCTTCCTTATTTGGCATTAACTGTTTTTTCTCCCCTGTAAAGTTCTCCAGCTTTGCCAGGGAAAAAGGCACTATGAGAGCCTCCTCTCCTTGACCTCCATGGCAGGGGAAATCAGGAGCCTCCATGGCTGCACCTCCTCTCTTGTGCTCAAAAGCCATCTTGATCTGCTTCCACAGTAACCAAAGGAGAGTGGTGAAATTTTGCAGCCTATGGTGTGTGGAGTATGGCTCTTCCCCATCTTTCCCCTCACCCAGGGGCAAAGCCAACCTTTGGCATCTCCTTCCCTGCTGTGTGTCCACCCTCCCCCTGCCCCAGTTGCCGTCTCTCCTTGTGATATTCTTTTTGTGGATGGTTTTTGATAGCTGATAACCTGTTACCATGACAACTGGCCTCTGCTGTGACATTGGTCTTGAAACAAGCCCAAGCTGATGGTTTTCAAAGTTCCCCCATGCCTCAAACGGTCAGAGGGCTGCTGTTGTGCCCTCTGTTCATCCCTGGCATGTCTCTGAGGCCAAGAGGAAGGGGGTAAAGTTTCCCACTAATGAGGGTAGTGGGTGCCCAGCTACATTTCTGTGTATTAGTGAACCAGAGAGAGATTAAAGGAAATACGCTCCACTAAAGGATTAGCAGATTTGGGTATTCAACTATCTCTTTAAATTATTATCCCTAATTATGAGTATGATGAAAGTCCACTTCATGAGGGATTAGAAAAGCATCAGATGCAGCTCTTGGGGCTCTTGTGCTAGTGCTGGGTGCCAGGGAAGATCCCCCATGTCGTGCTTTTATGTGCTCCACTCTGCTCTTGCCTGTTCAGGTTAGAACAGCTCAGTTAAGAGCAGGCTGATGTCCTGGTGTTCCCTTTCCTCCCCTCTGAACCCAGTGAGACGTCCCGTGCCCAGGAGAAAACAAAGGCGAGCAGGACCCTGTCCCCTTCCTGGCTCCTCACCATCTCCCTTTGCTACCATTTCTGATTGGACATGGTTTCTTTGTCTTCCCAAATTATGACATGATTAGAGCCTCATCATCTTTTGCAAATCCCCTTGGGGTCCTCATGTATGCTTTATACAGAAGAACTGTTAGTGTTTAAAATCCACTCTATATGTAGTCTTTGCTACATATAGATCTTTTGCATCTGCTACATTATTTTCCACTTAAAGGGCTCCAAAGTGATTTTCAGGGACAAGACTCAGGTTCCTGTTGCTGATGGAACTTGCGGTGGCAGGGAAGAAGGTCACTGTCACCAAAGACATAATGGCAAATGGGCGAGCTGAAGGACAGGGACTTCTTCCTAGAAAGAAAGCTGAAATTGTGGCAGGAGATAGGGACCAACCATCTATGCCTGCAAAGTGCACACAGAGGTTTTAGGTAATTTGGGGGGATGCTGAACCCCCATTTTCCTGGGAAGCTAGCACATGTCTTCCTGGTGGCCTTTGGGGTCTGGAGTGAGAGTCAACTATGATACAGTGCTGAGCACTGGGGACCAGAAAGGGGTCTAAGCCCAGGGGTTGAACTAATTAAGCTCAAACACCCTCTGGGGAAGGATGAGGCCGAGAGGGCTGGGGAGCAGGAGAAGCAGCTGGTATCCATGAGACTGGGTTTTGTCAGGGACTTGGTGGTAGTAATCCCACGGAAAGAGCAGACCTTACTGGTAGCTAGGAGAAGGATCCTACAACCCTGTGTGTGAACCATGCCTCAGGACAGCTCTTCAGAACCCCCAAACCCAGGGCAGCAGCCTGGATTCTCTTGAGGCTGGGGTGTTGTGCTATAGGGTTGACTGAATAATTCCTTTCTTTGGGTGTTGGGTGTTTGGGGGTGGGGGAGGGTAAATTGTTGGCAAGTATTTGAAACACAGCAATTAATAGGATTAAAGTGTCATGTTTTACAGGACTGTGTACACAACTTACAATAATGGGAATTGTAAAAGTCCTCCCAACTGACGGGGAAGTCACAGCTTTGAGAGTTGGAGTGTCTTATCCAGCACATCATAGCATCTTTTTGGGGTGGGGAAGAAACGAGCAGCAGTGCTTCAGAATGGCATCACTTGGGGGGTGGAGTTGATATATAGGCATGTAAAGGAAACCCGAGTGGGCCCATGTGGGGAATGGAAACCATCATCATCACTGCAGAGCTCAAAGTTATGTCCTAGTAACCAGAGCAGTATTGTTCTCAAATGGTGATAACCATGGCTTTGTTGAGCTTCTTGCTGAGGAGAAGGAAGGAGGAGAGCAGAGGAATGAGAAACTACATTTTGATTACTGTGACTTATGGAGGTACATCATCTGCCGGTTTTTTACAGCAATGACCTTAGGTTTGTGTATCTGGTGGAATAAGACTGAATGAACAAGGAGCTCTACATAGGAGTGAGCATCAGTGTGGTAAATCAAAAGTGTTCTAGTGCTCAGACATCTGCTGCCTCTGTCACTGCCCTGTCTGCAAGACATGGTGGCTCCATGGTCCATGTCTCAAAAGAGAAGGTCTTCAGGGCATGCTCAGGGTGGTCAATTAGTAACATCACAATCCTTAGCCAAGAGGTGCCAGTAATTTGATTTTACCACTTCATTTCATCTGCAGCATGTATATGTGGACATCTCCCAGGGGGATCAGTGCCAAACAGAGCTGGATTTTTGGAGGGTTTTTGTGTTGGGGGTGTCTCCGACGTTGGCTGCAACATGAACTCCTCTTGAACCCTGCATATGGCTGACATCTATACCTGGTTATGATGTACTCCCAATGGCCGTGGGCTTAGCTGCTTCCCAGCAGGTAGGAGGAGATCCAGCGTTTGTGCATTACTTGAGAAAATGGCACATCCTGAGCAATAGTATGTTGGCCCTAGCCTGACTGATGTGGGAAACACTGCCTGGTAAATAAACCAAGAAGCTTGAGAGAAGTGATCTGAGTACTGTTCCTAAAAACTTCATCTCACACCATTAACAACAGAAGATGAATTTTACTTGTTAGTTTGCAGTCCTGGAGCTGGTTTTGTGGTGCTGTCATGTAGCAGCCTGTTCAGATTCAACTGGGCTGACTGACCCAAACCCCTGTGCTCCACAGCATTACAGTGATTTAGACCAACTACAATGTCAGTGTTGTGGGAGCAAGCACATTCCAGCAGCATCTGCCACTTTTCTTTGTGTGCCAGAGAGCCATGGAGTTTCCCATAATTTGTTCCCTCACTACCACAAATGTTTAGTCCAAAACCATCTCACTTTTCCAGGAAAGAAGCCAGGATTAAGTTCCCTGTAAAGATAGCCTTGTCATCATCAGGTCTCCAGTTGAAAATAGAGTCAAGCCAGCCTCTACATTGTCTAGTACACCAGGCTGTGACCTCTGAATTAAATAGTTCCCAAATTAGGAGTCCTCTTAGCTGGTGGGGTCACAAACCCCCAGGAAATACATCCCTAGAAATGTAGTGAACCCAGTGCTGTAGGAAGTAGATAATCTGTGAGAAAGTCTGGATACAACAGGGCTAGAAACTACCACAACAAAGAAAGCTGAGATTGTCACTGAGGGGCAACAGGTCCCACTGGCAGGAGAGGTGGCACAAAATCTGTTTCCTTTAATTTCCATGGGAAACACCCTCTGTAGACAGGAGCAAAATATGTGTCCTTCTCCTGACACTAATCAGCAGTTACCAGGTTCTTTGTGTAAAGATCTGCGCAACTCTGCAATATTTGGGGGATGAGAAGGGCAGAGGGTGGACTAGATTTATTCAAATCCAATTTAGGAGAGATTTCTTTATGTGTTGACTCTGAAATTCACAGCAAGGACAGAACAAAGCTCATGCAGCAGAAATCCTCAAAGGAAAAAACCCCAAACAAGTGAGCAGCTCAGCATGGGCGGTTAATCCCCTATTGTCAAGGAAGACCAGAAAGCAAACCTCCTCAAGCTTATGATGTGCTCACCTTCCTGCCAAGCTGGTCTGTAAAATCGCTGCCCCCAGCAGAAACTCCTCCTAGCTCTGTGCAGCTGTTGCTTCTGCACCATTTCATCATGGACCTCTTATGTCATGTTTACAAGGTGCTGATGGAAACCTGATTCATAACTCTCAGATGAGGAACTGGGGCTGTGTTGAATGAAAAGCAAGATTTAGAAGCAAATGTTGCCTTGGATGAGATCAGTTGTTACAGGTTTACATTTCTTTCAGATTTATATCCCTGTCCAGCCCTCCTCTGTGCCTGGGGGTCGCTGCTGCAAATAATTAATAGATAAGTGAAATGCTGTGCTGAGATTCCTGCATTTAAGCAGAAATGCACTCCCTCTTGAGCTAGTTTTCTGATGGCTGGCAAGAAACAGAAAAACTCAGAACTCCCTGTCCCTTTAGCTGAATGCTTTTCCATCCTGTTTCAGTAACAGCATTCAAAGTCACTCTCTTGCTGATTTAAATGCTTCGCAGCTTGCAGGGCCTTAAATGAGTTGTGTATTATGAACAATAAATTATATCACAGCATGTGCAATTGGGTTCAGCCTAAACATGAACACTCCTTTTCTTTTCTTGAGTCAGCGAGTTCTCCTGTATAACTTTTAAGGTCCTTTGTGTTAAATATCATCTGCGCAGAGGATCTGGGACCTGTCTCTTTGAATGCTGAGGTCAATAACTGCCTACTGAATGCCAGCAAGAGCAATAAGGATTTTAGTTATCCACACTCCTTTTTCCAGAGAGATGATTGCTTTGTTCACAGAAGTCTGTACTGGCTCTTGAGTCCTGAGTTTGACTCTTAAGCCCACATTTAGTCCCCTGGGGCATTTGCCCTTAACATGCCTCAGTTTCTCCAGCAGTAAATTTGAGATAGTGGCTCTTCTTCCTTATAAAGTGCTATGAAGTAATCCTGAAAAACAACTCATGTAGTTTCAATATGGTGTTAATAAATACTGCAAAAGGAATTATTTGGTAGCCTTACATATAATTATATACCCTCCTTAATTATTGAACAGATGCTTTAATAAAACATGCAACAAATAATTCAAAATCTATTCAAGGAAAAAGATGTACAAAAATTTTTCCTGTAAATATGTACAAAAAAAATTGTGTATTATTTAAAAACCAGAGTAATCCTTTGCTCTGTCTATAGAGAATAATTGAATATAAAAATATTGAAGTTAGCAAACATCAAATTAATAATTCACATAGTATTTACAGTCACAGTACACCATGTTTTCCACCAATGCATGTTCTCTTTGCCAGTCAACCAGGTAGATGCTGCAGTCTAAGGCACTTGTACTGGGCATTTTTGTGAGCCATTTTGTGACTGGGAGATGCTGCTATCAGTGACTTATTAAGTTGTCCAGCTGACACTGAGGCTGGTGAAATCCTGCCAGGATGGAAAGCCAGCCCCCAACTATAGATCTGCAACATTTCATCTCCAGCATCCAGAGCATCATACAACCCATGCTTCATGTGAGGACCAGTGGTCTCCTTTGTATGATCTGCATCCTGGTCCCATTGTCATAGATTGAATCCAGTTTATGACTCACAAAAAAATTGATTTTAAATTATTTTCCTTGCTTCTAGCTCTGCAATGCTCAGTTTTGGAGGTGATTGTCCTATGTTAACATTTATTCTTCTCTGGAATCGTTTGAAAATCTATTGGTCTGTGCCAAAATCTGTGCATTGCTCAGGAGAAATAAGTGGTCATTTAGGGCTCTCATTTAAAGAGGAAATGGCAGTAGAAACCAAACTTTGCCACAGATCTCCTGGGGGATCTTGGTGAATCACCTGAGCCAACCTGAAACCATCACTAGAGTGTGCAGATTTTGGGGAAAATAGAACAATTTGGCTCACCTGCTCTCCTGAGCCCTCCTTCTTGCCCCCATAGGGAGCAATGCTGAGAGGTGCTCACCCTCAGTACCCAGGTATTGGGTGCTCAGGGCTCCTCAGTGCTGAAGCAGCACTGCTACAGGGGTGGTTTGAAAGCAACTGCTTGTTGTGGAACCATGAGATGGTGTCTGTGGTGCAGCTTGTAGACAACCAGGTTGTACCCCAACAACCTGCAGCCTCATCCAGCAGCGAGGGTATCACTGCTCCATTCTTGTCTCCAGCCACGACATGGGGAAGGTGACCTCACACCTTGTACACACAGCAGTACAGGAGGAGACATACCAAGGGCAGTGCTGGGCCAACCTCCATAAGGTCAGACATCAGGCTGGGGACGTCTGCACCTGGCTGCAACCCCCTGTTAAATCAAACTCCTGCACCTACCACTGGGGAGGCATTTGTTGTGGCTTTCAAATCCCATGTACACAAGAGGCTGAAGCCTAAGATTCAGATGGATTTAATGTGGACAGCCCTCTAGGGATGATTTCAGACCTGAATTCAGCAGCTTTTGGGCCACTTTAGTTCAGATTGTCTCCAACTTTACACTTTTGCCAATTATAGGGCATGTCTGTATAGAGTTCAGTGCCTTCAAAAATTGTGGGAGGTTTTGTGCTAAATCTTGGGGGATAAGGCCTTTTCACAAGCTCTTTGAACAGGCTTTCCTAAGACCTAGATTTCTATTGCATCCCTTCCCTTTCTTCAGACAGAAAAGTAAGTACTGCCTGAATTCCCCAGGAATTTATCCCCAGAATGGTGAGCTGTTGCTTCCTTTTGAAAACCCAAAGCATTTACAGCACCCATGAACTCAGGGGACTGGAATCAGGGAAAAGTGTTTTCCTTTCTGGCTCACTGGCCAGCAAATG
Organism: Agapornis roseicollis; assembly: GCA_002631895.1. Taxonomy (NCBI): domain Eukaryota; kingdom Metazoa; phylum Chordata; class Aves; order Psittaciformes; family Psittacidae; genus Agapornis; species Agapornis roseicollis. The sequence continues at coordinate 68,365 of NDXB01016907.1, forward strand.
CCTGTGTGGGGTGATCCTGTCAGGAGAGGAGCTCAACCTTGTTCTCTTTCCCAACCCCTGAGCAGGGCAGTTTCGAAGGAGTGAGATGCCAAGATATGCTCATAGCTAGACATTAGCAGGGCGGAGATGGAGGCAGGGAGCTTTTGAGGGAATCAGGAGTTTTGGCGAAAGGGGAACAAGTGGTACGTGGCTCTCTAGCATGGGGCATGATCAAGGAGAGTCCAAGAGCAAGGAAACATGTCTTCAGCCAGGACTTAAGAGTGCTAAACCCAAAAAGAGTGGAAGTATTTGTGCAGAGCAGGGGAAGAAGGAGCCAGTGGCTGCCTTTGCACGACTGAGAGACCAGCCCTTCGGGGTGCATCTGGATCTGCTGATGAGGGTGGAGAGGGAGTCACCGGAGATTTGCATCGGGGTTATTTCTTCAATCAGGTTCCTCTTGCGTTTCCCCCCAGGAGGCCCTGACTGACAGCTCTCCAGCAGGGATTCATGCCATGCTGTCAGTCATTCATTACTGCCGGAGATGCTGACAGCAGCTGCTGGTGGGACCACAAAGGTGCAGGAGGTTTCTGAGGGACAGGAGGTACATTTTACTCCATGTATCATTTACCTTCTTTGCCAGGGCTATCGTGACTTCGTATCTGGCAAAGACAGGGGTATTATCTTCAGCTCTGTGACCAGAATTTAATAAGGCAATCCTTTCATTTCTGCTTTACATTCATTGAATGCCTGGATGTGGAGAGGAGGCATTGCACAGGATTAAACCATCATCAAAACTGCCAACAGTGGCAAATTATAGAGTTGCCATTCATGCTTCTTGTCCCAGCTCTCCCACAGAGGCTGTGATGGCCACCTTGCTGCAGTCAGGAATTTCAGTAGGGGATTGTCAGGCAGTTTGGGGTGAAAGTCATTTATGAAAACCAATTTCTACAGGGTTAGGGCAGTAAGACCATGGAGCATAAAAGGCTCAGAAATGTTTCACAAATGTTGCCTTGCCATCCAACAGGCAAAGGATGCAGGTACAGGTTATAACTGGAGTCTCCACTGGAAGCTCTTAGATGGTGAAGGCTGGTGGGGCTGAGTGTAGTGATGTGGCCAAATACCCACTGATACCAGAAGAGACTGGCCCTAGACTGCCTCAGATGAGAGCAGGGAACATGTGTTATCCTGAGGGTGCAGTGTGGATGTATGTCAGGTCCATCCTGGTCAAAATGACCCTTTTGGTTCATTTCTTTTCATTCATGTCTTTTAGTGGATTTTCTCGGACACTCATAACCACATTAGGGAAAGCAGAAGAAAGTGAAATGACAGGATCCACCTGGCAACACCTACTATTTTTGCTTCTCCATCCTCTCCCACACTTTTAGCTCACATCATCTATAACTGCTTGTTTAGGTGAGGTCCTCAGTCATGGCCTTGCCTTGGTTATAGGGCAGTGCTTGGAGAGAGGTGCTTCAGGTTTGGTGTGGCTCATCTCTCCTGGTACCCCTGCAGTTGTCCACTTACAGGTACACTATTGGCTTTATCCCACTCATTGGGTTGCACATTGGCAGGGGTCTGAAGTTAGAGCCTGGCTGTTGCTGGTAGCAGTATCTGTTCTATCATCCAGGTGGATCAAGGGGATGCTCTGCTCCTTTATAGTTTTATCACTAGAGATAGACTTCATTGCTGCTGTAAAAACACTTTTTCTGGACCTTTGGCATGTACTTAATACATTTAGGATCTGTTTCATGCTAATGCTGATGTTTTCTTTTGCGTCTGAGAGCACCAAAATAAGAACTGAAGTGAGATACAGTTTTTCTTCTCCAAAAAACATGAAGGGCATTATTCACAATATAGATATTTAAATCAACTGAAAGTCTGTCTTCCCCTCTCTATATAGTGCAATTTCAACTAAAATTTAAAAATGAGGAAAGTTATCCCTATAAAAGCTAATTATATTCAAAGACAATTAGGGTAAACGAGACATCGACTGATCAAAAATATTTTTGCATTTCTAAAAGATTTAAATTCTAGTCAGCCTGATTGTGCAGGAAAAAGCCTAAAAATATCACATCTCAGATTTCTTGATATATAATTTCTGCCAGTGAGATCAGAGAAAGGAAATTTCCAGGTGCACAGGGAAGGTAAGCACACTGCACCCCATACACCTCCAGAAATGTCCAGAAACTAAGCACTGTCCCCCTGGATTAATAAATGGATATGGTACAGTGAGGAAGTGTCAAGACCAGCTCATTGGCCATGTCTGGTTAATGGTTACTGCTACAGCTCCCAGCCTGAGTCTCTTCCCTAACATTGCTGTCATCACATCAAAAAGCGGGTGTCCACATCTGTCTCAGCTTCCATTAGAGACAGCAGGCTGTAGGACAGGCATCATCTCACCCAAAATAAGCCAAAAAACCTCTGTCCTCTCTCACCTGCCTTGACCCACCCCTAAATCAGGAGCCTAGAGAGGCAACCTCAGAGGGAGATGTCTGCACAGGAGCACTGCACATTAGATGTGATAAATCCCACCAGCATTTCTCTCAAAGTGTTTCTCTTGCTGTCAATGCATTTCTCAGTGTCTCTCTTCATTCCAGATTTTAAAAAGGTTGGTGTTGCCACTATCTATAGGCTATGCAAATATCTTTTTTTTTTTTTTTTTCATCCAAAATATACCACCATCTGTGGAATACACCTTTGCTGTGTTTCTACAAAGCAAGAAGCTGAATAACTAGCTCACCTCCACTTGCTGAAGGAATGATAGTGGGAACTACAGGGTAGAAATCTGTAACATCCAGAATGCAGTGGAGTGCAAGAACAAGGATGATCTTACGGTCCTTTCCAACCCTAACTATTCTATGATTCTGTGATTCACTGCTTCTTCCAAGGGTGCTCAGTTACCAGATAATTGGTCAAAAGGCAGGAAAAAAGGCACAATGCATCAGCTGGAAGCTTATTTCCTTGGGATGTCATGGGAGGAAAGAGGCTAAAACAACTGAAAGAGGGATTAGCAGTTATTAAACTTAGTGGTCCAGAAGTGACCTCTTCCAATGAACTTTTGGTCTGACCCCATTCATGAAGACTGTCGCTGTGAAACATTAACCCCAATCACTCTTGCAACCCCAAGAGAAATACTAATTAAAACACAGTTGCCTGGTCCAGGGCAAACAGTCCCCAGTAGCAACGGGAGGAGATTCAACAGATATTGGTGACTTAGAGGCAGTATCATCTCCTGTCAAAGCAGAGGAGCCCAGCTGGACTCTAGAAATAGGAAGCTGATCTGCATAGCCTCAGGCAAACTATTTCCTTGGTATTGCTTCTGACCCTGGTCTGTCTTTCTAACACGATGGTCACCCCTGTAGGGCAGGAGCAATCTTTTACTATTTGTCTGTTCAGTTCTTAGGAGAAATGAGTCAACCTCTCAGGCAGTGCCTCTCATTGTGCCTGCAGTAGAGACCCAAATTGGCAATAATTATGTCTATTATAGAAAAAAAAATCCAATCCACTGTGTATTTTATTCTGTATATTTGAAGCTGTTCCATTTACAGACACCCTCTCTCTGTCACTCCACTTACAGACTCTGATGCAGATGGTCCAATTATTTATTATTCTGGTTTTAAAATATCCTCAGAGTGTTTCAGCAGGAGACACTTTCTTCAAGGTCCCAGTTTCAGCAGAGTCAGTAAGAGTTTTGCTGTGGAATTTGCTGGAGAGCAGGATTGAGATTCCTTTTGTCCTTTCTAACCTTCCCTTTCACATACTACCAACATCTCTTAGACCTGGGAGAGGCGTTTACTCTTGTGGTGCATATATATTTTTTAAATGTCTGAAATTGAAGGGATTGCATCTTAAATCTTTGCCTGCATCCCTTGAGTGCCCTCATACTCTCACAAGCCAAGGGAGCATGGGTAAGAAAAAGCATGAAAATTTCTGTGAATTAAGTGTTAAAGATCTGGGTGTTTTTTCTTACTGCCACATGTCCCAGGAGACTTAGGAAGGTGGAACATTTGCTACAGGCATGAAAGAACTGGCTATAGTGGCAGTTCCTTGGATTTTACTCCAGTCTTTGAGTATATAAAGCTGACCAGGGAATTCATTCAATCCAGACACCACAGCTGAATCAGGCATCACTGTGACTCAGGGTTTTCCCTTGCTGTGACATGAAAAATGTTTCACTGCAGAATAAGCACCGTCTCCTTTAGCCAGCCATCAGACTGTCCACCAGTCACATTCATGGGCTAGGACATGTGTACTGCACTGAAACCCAAAGGCCAAATTCACCCAAACCACAGAGGACTTTAACCATCACCCTGGGGGTCATGCCCTTCCTGAAGAAGCAGGGGAAGAAAAATGCTGGGAAACTAATTTGCCACCTTGGTGTTTTTCCAGCACCATTAGTTGAGCACTGTTGCTGATGTGCTCAGGACATGTCCAGCATCAAAAGGGTCTAGACAGCAATCTCAGGTCTGTACCTACAGCCTGGCTTTACAGGATGAGGTCTGAAAATAGCCATAGCCTTCAGAAAATCACAGCAGAAAATAACACACACAAGACTTTCCTCTTGTGCATCCTGTGAACTTGAGGTCGTTGTACAACACTGCTGTTGCCACAGCCAGCTTGAGCACCCCTGGGAGAGGACTGCTTGTACTGAATTACACAGAGTGTATTTTAGAGATCTGAACCTCTGCCTCCAGTTCAGTGCTCTGCTGCACATGCAGGAACATCTGGAGAGGCATAAATGAATAGGGCAGCAGGATTTCCCATGACAGGTTCTAATTTGGCCTCATATCCTGACCTGCCTCTCAAAAGTACCTGTCATTCAAATCCCATCATAGTAAGGTTAAGCTCCTTTTTGTTGCACCAAGTGAGTAAATTTACAAAGTCAGTTAATTGATATACTTGTTTTATAGCCATTAAGTTACTGTGCAGCAGAAAAGGTTTTCCAGAATAGTAGTTTTATTCTTGGGAAGTGAAAGGAACTGTTTAATTCCCTTTTGTAGTGAACTGTTTGGGCAACACAACATTTGAACTAATGGGCAGAAAACAAAGGAATTCTGCTATTAAAGAGAAGTGGAAGTCCTCCCAGCACTGCTGCTGATGGAGCCATCTTCCCGCTCCCAGCTCCATGGCTGGGTTTAGAGGGAAACACAGACAAGAGGGATATTCAGGACTTCTGCTTTGCAGAAGAAACCCTTCAGCTCATCTGGGCTTTTGCTGCTGTGCCCCTCCATGCTTTTTCTCCGTATTTTCTGGCTTTTGTAGCCAGGGGTTTCTGTTATTTAAAGATCCTTTGGCTTTAGGAGCAGATTAGATCCTTACCCTGCCACTAAAGCGTACAGGATGTGAGAGGGTAGTGTGGGGTTTAGTACCAGATGAGACTTGGGCAGGTCTGGAGCTGATCTAGTGTGGATCAGAGCCAAAGGTTATAAAAATCCTGTTATAAAAATCTCTCAGTCCCTAATGAACAAATATTAGACATTTTATAAACTTGTGTGGTTTGTGTAAATTTTATAAACTTTGAGGCTTCCACCTCAAACACGCTGGTCTCACAAGGCTCCAAAATATGCCTTCTGGTACAAATAACATTCCTATGCTTGCTGCTGTAAAGCTCTGCACACATCAGAAGCATAAAGATGTGTGTTTCTTTCCCTAGAAAAGAGAGAAGGTAACTGAACTCCTTGAGGAAGTGTGGTATCTGTGTCTAACACAAAGACTGGTGTTGTCACTGAACATATGGTGATTTTGAGTGAGGGGAGGCCTTCAACCAAGCAGCAGTGCAGAAACAGGCTATGCATATAACTACAGCAAGGTGGTCTCATGAGGAGTTTGGAAGTCCAGGAAAAAGAAACAGCTGCCCAAGGACCTGATCCTCCCTGTAAATCATAGAATGGAATCATAGAACAGTTAGGGTTGGAAAGGACCTTAATGTCATGCAGTTCCAACCCCCAACTAAACCATGTCACCCAAGGCTTCATCTAACCTGGCCTTGAACATCACCAGGGATGGAGCACTTACAACTTCCTTGGGCAATCCATTCCAGTGCCTCACCACCCTATCAATAAAGAATTTCTTCCTTATACCAATCTAAACTTCCCCTGTTAAAGTTCTAACCCGTTACCCCTTGTCCTGTCACTACAGTTCCTAATGAAGAGCCCCTCCCCAGCATCCTTGTAAGCTCCCTTCAGATACTGGAAGGCTGCTAGGAGGTCTCCACGCAGCCTTCTCTTCTCCAGGCTGAACAGTCCCAACTTTCTCAGCCTTTCAAAATACACAAGAGTGAGAACTCTGGGGATTGGAGGGGTGGGAGGAGATCTGTTCAAGCGCTCCACGTTATTTTGCAAAAGGAATACTTAATACAGACAGAACTGGAATGAATTTAGGGTGAAAATCGTAAGTAAGTTTCTAAATGACCAAGTACTGAGATTTTGGATATTTGCAGAAGGAGCTGGGGCATTAAATTGAACTGATTTTGTAATAGAGCAGAGCACATTTGCAAGCACATTTATATGACATGCAGTAACAGGAGGCTGGAGCTGGCCACTGAAGTGATCTCTTCAATCTTGTATCTGTCTGTTCAAAGCAGGCTTCAATTTCTTAATGTAAAGGCATTTACCTCAGTTAGGATGGGAAGATGCGTGGCTGGCCATCAGCACAGCACCCCTTCCCATAGCCCAGGTCTTCCCTCTCTGTGCTTGGGCTGGAGGCTCCTGATATTTGGTCTAATGAGATACTGTCAAGCTACTGTTCAGGGCAACAGAAACCACTGCACCAAATAAACTCCTTCTTCTAAAGTCAAACCTGACTGTATTCTCTTTCTGGAAGAGCCTCCCTTGAACACTTTAAGGATTTATTTTGACTCTGGCTACAAGGATGAAGGTGTGTTGTTCCTTACACAGAAGCAATCCAGAAAAGGCACTCACAGAAACAGCAGAAGCATCGTGGTTCATGACACATGAAGGCTGAACCAGAATCTATGTGAGGGGAAGACCCTTCCCAGTCCAGGAGAGCATCATCCAGCCTATGGTGGACCCTTGTCATATGGGGATTTTTGTTCAATTTCTCCCACTGCTTCTCCTTGAACTTTGCTAAATAGTCTCTCTCCTTCCCTGATATCACAGCTTTCATCAGGCTGTGTGCACAGTGGGACTACCTGTCCCTCTCCAGCCTTTTTGATGGCTTCTACCACAGTATTCCCCTGTGATAAACCGCCTCTGGGTTTTGTCAGTTGGAAGCAGAATAAGCAATCCTCAGATCAGCCACAATCACTGAAAGCAGCCAGCTCCAAACCCACATACACATGAAGGCACAAGTAAACCTCAAGCTGGTAAACAGCTTATTGCTCATTTAATATTATCACTCAAAGCGCCCAGATTGCTAATAAACCTGTGTGATCTTGTTGCAATTGCTGTTGAATTGCAGAGGAGCATCCTCCAAAATAGTTTCAGGTAGATAGTACTTGGCTGGCAGACAGCTCCGAGTAGCTCCCAAGTGAAATATGTACTGTTTCCACCTAAACAGGACCTAACAAGCCATTCAGGAGGATAGATAAAAAAGAAAAAGTCTTTTCCCTGAGGAAAAGCATCCCAAAGAACTCAATAGCATCTCCAGCCTGCTCCTGGCAGGGCTTGTCTCACAGAAAATACCAGCAACATTAGTTTGCTTAAAGTGTAAAGGAAAATACAGAATTAGGTGGAGGAAGTCTTTGGGGTACAGATTTTGTAATTGCTCCCAAGAGTCTCAGTATTCAGTTTCACAATATCTTATCCTGTCACACTTGCAAAAAAAGATAGGTAAATATGGATTGTGGTGGTTGCAGAGAGCCAAAGACAGGTCAGGTGAGTGGTGGCTCATTGCAGGCTTGTGAAGTGCGGGTAGCAGCGTTAGCACTGCCAACAACCACTTCACAACTCAAAAGCACAGAATTACAGACAAATTACACAGAAGAAAAGTGAACACCTACCTGAAAGGCTGCAGGGCTGTGACAACATGCTCCTATGACCGTGGGAGTAGGGCAGGGAGATGCAGTTCTCCATGCAGTCCTGCAATCACAGCAAGGTTTGCAGAAAGTGGCTTTCATCACCTGACCTGATAGTAGTGAAAAAAAAAACAACCAGCCTGACCCATGGGAAAACCTGTGTTAAGTAAAGGCCAGATACTTGGATGAATCTGGTTGTACAGGAAGAGGTCATGGTGGGCAGCCCCATGAGGTAGCTGGATGTTAGAATGAGGAGGGAAAGTCTGCAAGTCCCAAATGGAAAGAGAAGGATGCTGACCATCAGCCAAAACAGGGTAAGCAGCTCCACTGCTGTGGGCCTTAAATCTAAGAGAAACAATGATTCATGCAGGAAAAAACCCCTGATTTTTAGCCATAAGATTATCTCAAAATCTTGATGATCAGAGAAGAAGTACCACAACAACAAAACAAATCAGAGCTGGATGAGCTCTCTGGTGAAAAATATTCCCTGCCCGTTGATTGAGTGTCTTTATTCAAGTTCACAGGAGAGGCAACAACTCTGGAACCTAAAACGCAACAAGGGTGAGGTAGGCTAGACATAAGCTACCATTCTTCATATCTATACCAGTTCCATTTTCTAGTCTTGCATGGTGCAGAACAGTCTCCTCTAGGGACCGGAGAACTGTGAGGGGCTTCTGAATCACAACAGCTTAAACATAAATGTGGTTAGCAAGCTCATGCCAACTGTCTGCTCACATTCAGCCATTTATCTGATCTTGAGAGATTTTGTACCTGAGAAACATGCAGAGTAAATGTGCATGCAGGAGGAATCAAAATCAGATCATTGCAGAGCTTATGTTTCCATTGGCTGCATTGTGGACTAGGATCAACAGATCTGTCCTCAAGAGCTCCAAAGTGACCCTAGGGGCTGCCCAGCCAGTTTAGGGGAAGAAAATTCCATGATGAGAGAGTGTGCTTTGGTTTTTTTCTGGTCATTACAGGCACCAGGTGACTTTTTCTTCCCCATACAATAGCTGTGATTTAGGAATAAAATGACTTCATATTTTGTTTTTATACACTTAAAATAATGTACCTGGGAATAAGCACACGTAGGCACTACATGCCCATTCAGAGACAAGCAGAGGAGACACGGGAAGCTGAGGCTTAGAAAAATCAATGGTTCCTACTCTCCATGGGACCACAAGACCAGTGCAATAACCCTCCTGAGCAGGAGGTACAGGTTAACAGTGTGACTTTACCAGGAAAACTAATTCTGCATGACTCAGAGTAACATCTAGTGACCTACTGAATGACCTTGCTGCCTAAAAGGGAGCACCACCCTGCTTCCAAGAACAGGTTCCCTTCTGTGGCCCACCAAAGACTTCAGTTTTTCCCAGGTTGGTTTTCAGCCAGACCAGCAGAACTGGACAAGCATACAGCCACCCAAGTGCCAGCAGCAGCACTAAAGAGCCAGCAAAAAATTCCCACATGTCTACATTCTTACATGTCCCACAGTAAATCCACACCTAGCAACCTCTCTGCCTTAGTACCTCCTCACAGCTGCTCTCGGATGCATTTCAGCTACAGAGGCTCTGCTCCTGAGGATGCTGGGACTGTTCCTACATGGGTAGCCTGAGACCCCCCCCAAGAAAAGACTCTGCTACCACATCCAAACCCTAAACCAGCCTTACTTTCCACTCTTAAAGGGTGTACATAGGATGCTCAGGTATGTCTGATAACAAGGGACAGGACTGTGGAAATGAGCCACATGACTTACCACAGGTACCTTTAATAACAAAGTTAAAGAGAAGGCTTGGGCTGGAGAAGTTCTGGGATGCTTTTTGGCAAGGTATAGCATTGAAGCTGCTGATAGGCTGTGATGCTGAAGTTGTCTGAGCTGAAGAACTCTCACATTCTCCTCAGGTGGTATTTTAGGAATTTCCATCTCTGAAATGTTTTTCTGCTTTAGCCAGGATGCTTTTAGTTTTAATTCAATATTAATAAGTAAAAACAAAGGCTGTAATAAGACTTTTCATATTCCAGGGCACTTTAGGATCCCACTGCTTGGTAGAAACAGGGAAGCTTTTCTGTGTGTGACAACCTTCATAACTGAGTACCAGTGTGCAAAAAGCCTGGATACACACACACTGATGATGGATAACGGCATTTCCCTTATAGTCCTTTGCTTCTTCTGTTTGTCCCCAGACACTGCCCCATCATCATATGATGCTTCTCCCAAGAGAAGTGGGCATGATGTGGTGTAAGCAGCCATCTATTGCTATGTCCTACCAACAGTCTGGGATGAAACGAGAAACTGGTGTATGTAGAGAGGTCATATAAAGAGCAGACAGGGAGGAAAGGAAAGGTTATGGCAGAGTCATTCAGGCAGGTCTGAGTGACTGGCTTTGTATATCTGAGCTTATTTCATAGTTGATGCAGGGAAAATACTGGGTTTGGCTCTTGAAAACAATGTGCTGGGACAGTGCAAAGCCCTGCTCTGAAGGGCTTGTCTCCCAGGACAATGAGCTGGTAACCAACCAGCCCTGAGGTCCTCCTGGCCAAAATCCCAAGGCCCAAAACAAATAGTCAAAGCATCACCAAGGTGAAGTCAGGACTGGACCTGCTGGCAGTCTCGAGGTGGCGTGACGTGCCTTAAACACATTCAGTCCTAGCCGCACTTTATCCCTGCCTCATGCAGAAACCCAAATCCCACATCTCCCTGGGTTGCTGCCTTGCTGTTCCTGCACAGCCAGCACTGCGATCGGCTGTGGCCAGCGTGCAGCAGCACCGGGCAGGGCTCGGCGCCTGCTGCCAGCCTGTATTTACTCCTCACACCGCAGCTCTCTGCGTCTGTTTCCTTTGCAGTTTAACACCTCGCTCCCTTTCATCACATTACACCGAGGTGACCGCTTCCCCTCTGCCTTGCCTTTTGTGCGCTGCAGCCCAAGCGCTGAGCCTGGCCTTCACACGCCCTAGTTACCTGCAGGCTGTGCAAATAAAATCGTTCCCTCGGTGACAAACGTGCCTGTATTTCTCGCTCACGCTGGGGAAACTGTCGCTTAGCTTAAGTCCCTGATTCCTTACAATCTAATCAGGTAAGGGGGAGGTGAGCTCCCCTCAGTAACAATGGGCAGAGCTAATAGTCACAGGCTTGGACTTTTATTATTCTTTTCCTATTAAGCAATGAATTTAACCAGAAAACAAGCTGTCAGGAGCAACCTGGGCACCCTGCTCTCTGCAATATAGCCAGCCTGAAACACGTGGCAGCGTAGCGGAGCATGTTTCAAGACCTGCTCCGTGTGTTCATCAGTGCTGTTACCAGGCAGACTTTCATCTCTGACATCTCCAAAGAAATTAAAGAAAATGAATCAAATTAAACATTAAAAACCTGTTGCTCTCCTCCCAGCAGCAGGAGGGCAAAATTGCTGTATATCCCGGACAGAGCAAACCAGGATGCAGGTGCCACCCACAGATCCTGCTCAGCTTTCCTGGCTGCTGGCAGAGCCCAGGGATGGTAACCAAGCCCAAGGAGAGGATCTGGAGAATGCAGAAGCAGCATTTCCTCCTGCCATGCCCTGGGGTTGTCAGAAATCCTCCAACTGCTCGGGATGATTGCAGGTACCCTTGCCAGCAGGCACCACTGCTTTCATTTCCTACTCACTGCCCTTCAAAGACAATCTCCGAGTGAATTTACTGCCTGTGGAAATGCGAGGATGTGAGAGATGAAGGCAGATATGGCTTGGCAGGAGGCATGGATGCAGGTGCCATGTCTCTGCCAAGACACCTCGATCCCTTTCTACCATCCTCAGAGCCAGGAACCTCACTGAACACTAGCACTTCACAGAGGCTTGCATGGTAGTTGGAGGTACTCGTTTTGGAAAGTAAGAAGTTCATATCCCACTTCCTGTTCTTTTCAGCAAGGATACAGAAATCAGACTGAGGATTTAGTGTAAGCATACTCAATAAAAGAAGCCCCCTCACCAGCAGGATAACTTATTTTCCCTCAAAGGCTCAAACTGCTTTAACATAATGCTTCCAGATGACTCTGAAGGACATGTTTCATATAAACAGTCCTGTGGGTGGACAGGGCCATTGCAAGGGATAGGACCTTCTTCCAGAGTGGACATTGGCTGCCCCAGTGCTCAAGGCTGGCACATACTCTGATTTCCAGAGCAGCAAAGGCACACAAGTGAAGATCAATGTCCATGCAGATGGGTGGCCAGCCACATTTAATCATTTGCTCTTCAACAGCTTTATTTATTCAAGATCTTAAAGCTCTTGAATAATGCAGGTAAATGAAGTGTTTGGTTGGCCATGTGCAGTGGATAAAAGTCATTACCCTGACACACAAAGCAAGGATCCCAACGTGGAGATTGCCCCAAACGCAACAGCATGTCATCAGCAGGAGAGAGAGCTGAAGCCAGGACCTGCTTTTTCCATGCTGACCTCAGACGGCTGTGCTTCCCGGTGTGCTGCAGCCCACGAGGAGCATGCCTGGCTGCTGCAGATATTTCTCATTCCTGGAGCATTGCAGTGAAGGGTGATGGCTGAGTAATGAGTTTCTTTAGTCTTGCCTGAATGCTTTTGGCTTTGCAGACAACTTCTCAGCGTTCAGCACCAAAGAGCAGATGAGTAGCTGATTACACACTACCCTGCCCTCAACACAAATCTGAACAATTAGTGGAACTTCTTCCAGGTAATGCACATCTGTGAATAGTGATCATTCTGTGCTTATCTCTCTACCAGCCCCAGTTCCGCAAAGGCAAGAAAAAAACCCATGAGCTTTCAAAAACCTCTTAAAATCTTCCTGGCATATTGAAGCCTAGGAGCACCTCGCTAAAAGGTCTCAGCTCTTGGGACTTCCACCCTTGGACACTTTGCATCCATAACATCCAGAGCAAAGCAATGAGACCAGCATCTGTCTTTCCTTTTCCTTCTCTAATGGCCCAGCTGGTGACTGTCTTGCTTCCCAGCTGCTTGCAGCATTAATGATAGTGAAGGAGTAACTAGTCCTGCCAAAAGACAGCAGGTCATCATTAGGGAAGTGGGCTGGCCAAGCATCACATCCCTGTGTTGCTGTTAGCCTGGTGCACCAGGAAGTGAAGTAGAGCAGCTGGGTGGAGGTAAATGACAATCCCATCCTAAAAGCTCACTGCAGGTTAAAAGGACAATAAAATCTCTACCCTGGAGAGTGTGATGGAGTGGTATCTCTGTGCAGCTTGAGTGGCTGTAACCTGTGGTCAGTGCACACAAACATTTTTTCCCCAACGCTGGCCAAGAGCAGGCTGAGCAGCAGTTTCATTGCTTATGCCTTTGGCGTCATTACCAAGGTGAAAGGAAAGCCTGGCCAGGAACAGGCACTTGACCCTTCCTGTGCAGAGACACCACTTGCTAAGGGAACTGTAAGTTGTTGCAGAGATGTGTTGTTTCAGGGGAAGGCAGCTACCCTCTAGGTGTTGGAAGATCTGTCACAGCCCAGTCTGACTGGACATAGCTCCCTGAGTTAAATAACCTAATCCAGGTGTGGAAGGAGGAACCTTGTGTGGAAAAACCAGGTTCTGTAAATCCCATGTGCAGGTTTCAGCAAATCCCATGAGGAGGGAGCAGGAGAAGCAATTCGACAAAGCACAATAAAGACCACCAACAGAGAGGGTAATAATACGTATTTCAGTAGGGCATTTTTCATGCTAAGGGATAAAACTCTTTTGGCCACTGTTTGAAATTCAGCCACCTCTGGAGTGGAACATAGCCATGCATAATGTCTGACATTGCCTCAGTGTTGATGTGTTTGTTAATATGCAAATTACCAATCAGTGTATCTTCAAAAGCTTATTGCAGAGTCAGATAATATATCAGCCCTATGTAATGCTTAGTATCTGTACACTGAGAGTGCTGAAACTGTCATCAAAGCCCTGGCACTATTTATATATTAATGTCCATGTGTGTGTATTTCACTCTTGCACACACAGTCATAGAATCATAGAACTGTTTAGGTTGGGAAAGACCTTTGAGACCATCAAGGCCAACTGTCTTCCAAGCTGCACCAGAAGTGCTGGCGTATAAACCTTATATTGTTCTTGTGCAAAAGGAAGACTGAAAGAAGAAATAAAAAATGGCCTCTGTAGCCCACTTTACTGGTGTTATGGCTATGCTTACGTTGATGTCTACCTTTTACTTCTATCTGGTTTATACTCTACCTGAAAAGTGAAAGCTGTATTCCCTAGCTGGAGCAGGAAAACATGACAAGGCTTTTCAACAGGAGGTATATGCAGGCAAAGACTGAAACACATGGATTCATGCAGTTTCTTATACAGGAGGCCTTTGGCCAGGGCAACATTGAAAACTCAGAATTAATGTTGTGCAGCTTCCCCTGGCAACAGTGCAGCCTGCACCACTGCTACCTTCAGCTCTATCCTCTAGAGCTTCTCTCAGCTGGAAAGTTGTCATGCAAGGCAAAGGGATTTGGGGATTAAGCTGCCTCTTCTCCTTTCCTATGGTTTATTTTTGCTGCACTTCAACTAAATGAGCCTATGGGTTTATGAGCTCTGGACCACACTCCTGCAGTGGAGTGGAGAGGAGGGTGCTAAGAGTCAGCAAGAGCACGCTCACCCACCTTCTAATCCTGGCATTTCCCCAGGGGATTTCACCTACTTTTCTAGTACCCAGGATGTCTTGAATGTAGGAAGAAACTGAAGGGACAACGTGACCACTCTTGCTATGGCCAAGTGATTTGAGACTCCCTGCTTTTATCCCCTCCCTCATCCCACCACTTTTTCCAGCTGCTCCATGGTGCCACTGGTTATCCCATTGAATTTTCAGCTCCATGACTCCCCCAGGCATGACCCTGAGCTGCCAGCCCTGCAGACACCTCCTAGCCCCTTGGGTCCTTCCCCAGATCCCATTGAAGGTGTATTACCAGCGGTGGTTGGTTTGGCCTGTTGGGGTTTGTGAGCAGCATCCATCACTCCTTCATGAGTGCATCCTGCAGGCAGTTGCTCTGCTTCTGCTTCACCCACCAGCTCGGCATATACCTACTGAAGAAACGTTTTATATTTAAGGCTGGTTTTTAGCTCATTGCCAGTAAAGGTATTTCAGCTTCACTCTGTAACTGCATCGTTTTCCAAAGGAGGTGCCTCTACCTCCTCTGCACGTTTGTGCCAGCAAGCATTTTGACTTTCTGCCAAACATTTAAGTGACCTTATGGCAGGATTGGAAGGCAAGGCTCTGGAGCTCCACCATCCGTGGTCCCTGAGGGCCTCTGTTCTCTCCTCTGCTGCCTCCTTCATATATTTTTGTTCAGTGTCCCTGCTTTCAGGGTTGCCTGAGATATTGAAAATAAATGCCTTCTCCACTAAGACAGTCTGTAGTAATGAGGAACTTGATCTCACATAAATTGAGATGGTCTGAGACCATTTTAATTTCTGCTAATCACAGATGAAAAATGAATTACTTCAGATGTCATGTCCTACTGCACGAGCCTTGTAGCATTTGGAAAAGCCATAACAGAGTTACCCAGTAATTGGAGGGCTCTACATGAGTGAACTTCGTAATTGCATATTCTTCTCCTCGAGACCAGGAGGCAGAAAGGAGAAGCGGATCAGGCCATGTCTTATTGAAATGGCTTAGTCCTGCAGCACTACCAAAGCTAAAAGTAAACAAACCATGCTCATTATTTTATATCCCAGCTCCCTGGCTGCTGCGGCAGCCCTGTGTGTGATGTGCTGTCTCCCACCTCACTGCCCCTTTACCGCTTCTGCTTTCAACCCCATGCCACGCTGCCCTCAGCCTTCACCCTGAGTGCAGTTGAGGCCAATGGCTGCCCCTGTCCCAGCACTACTCAACAGAGCAGCAGACACAAATGGCTTTGGAGACACAAATGGCTTTGGAAGGTTTCCATCTCTGAGCTGCTGGTCCTGACCAGCTGGGGCAGAGCAGGAAAAACTCCTGCATAACTGTCCCCATCCAGACCTGTTGGGGTGGCCTCTTCTGCCAAATCCCCATCTCCACTCCCACCTGGGAAACTCTATCTTCAAGTACTCGAGACACGCTCTGCTCTTCTGTCTGCACCTTATTTTTGGCTTCTATTTATTGAATGTGCACACATCTCTCCCAGTTCCCACGCCACTGCCCTTAGTCCTGGCTGGCGATCACTTGAGGGTACTATGGCAAACAGAGACCCCCAGATCCTGTGGTACCCTCATTTTCCACTCCCATCCATTGATGAAACTGATGGTACTGGCATGAAGCAGCTCTTGAGCAGTTGCTGCACTTTCAGGAGGAGGATCTCGCTGCTGTAAGGCTGCCACAGCACCTGAATGTTTTCTCCTTTGTGAAGAACGTGGGATGAGGAGGCAAATACAGATTGAAGTTTGTCTTAGCTCTGATGTTGAAGAGTTTTCCAGCTGTCTCAGGGAAAAAATAAAAAATAAAAAAAAAAAAAAAAAAAAAAGATGTGTTTTCCTCTCTTCTTTTNGGATGAGGAGGCAAATACAGATTGAAGTTTGTCTTAGCTCTGATGTTGAAGAGTTTTCCAGCTGTCTCAGGGAAAAAATAAAAAATAAAAAAAAAAAAAAAAAAAGAAGAAGTGTATTGCTCTCTTCGTTTCACTCTCTTTAAAAGTGGGATCTATCATCTGGAGAGTCAAACCAGCATCCATTTCTGTGGATTTTCCATGGCTTCTACTCCATGGCTGATGGTATAATGTTTTCTGAAATGGCCATTAGCTGAGTATCTTTATGAACAGCTTCCCAGGGAAGTAGCTGCAAAGTTCAATTTGCTGAATTATAAGCACATCTCGGATAAGAATTGCATTATACAGTACTTGCATGCTGAAAGCATTGACTTTATACTTGGAACTTTTAAAATACGCATTGATGGATCTGATGAGGACTGAAGAAGTAGAAAGGTGAAGGTCCCCAAGGATTAGAGATAACAAGGAATAATTACTGCCTTTTTTTTCCCCATGAAAAGAAGCTGTATATTTAGAAGAATTCTTCTGTTTAGCTGAGGCTTTTTCACTAGAAAAATCCATTTGTACATAAAAAAAAATATAAATAAATAGAAGACCTCTTTAATTGGTTGAAAATTTATTACAAGCCATAACTTAAGGGCACTTGATTTGTACTGAAGAGCTATTTGGCTTCATGGAACCACATCAGATTTACCCCAGCATCCTAGGGAGTAAAATTGTGCTCACTCTTTTATCTCACACAGAATAAATCTAAGTGTTGTCTGAAATAATACCTTTATTTTTTTTTAATTAAGACCAACCAGAGTGAAAAGACAGCAGATTTCCCTTTCAGAAGAAACCAGATTGTTCTAGCTCACAAAATGGATGTGGTCTTTTCTAAATCTATAGAAGTTTAAAGCTTCAGTACTTTGGGTGAAAGTCCAGGAGCTACAGGCTAGAACACTTCTCTGGGATGCTGAGCCAACTCCTTGGTGTGTTCAGGATAAGTCTGGAGCTGAACTTCCTCTAACATCCAAGTGTTCTGGGTGTTCAGGTGTCTAGATTTCACATGCACAGGGCAGTGATTTCTGTGCGCTGAAGGCTCTTCACTTAATCAATGCTATTATCAGACCTGATAAGACACAGCAGGTGATATTTGAGATGCTTGCCTTTTGAGTCCTTGCCACTGAGCAACATTTAGTGAGAATTACTTAAATCAGATAATGAAAAATATGTTCAATGATATTAGAATGAAGTGGGCTCTAGAACACCTAAGTAAAGATATTTTTCTTGTGGAAATCCTTCTGTAGAGAGAAAAACAAATAAATCCCAATGTGATCTATATTTTGTAAGCTCTCTGCTCCTTGGGCTATTGATAATTCTGAAAATCCTTTGTTATTCCATATTATGGGCAAAGTTTGACTTTATTCTGATGGAACAGGTTTTTGAAAACCTTTTCTACTCATATTTTGGTGGCACAGCTGAGACCGGCCAAGAGCTTGTGACAGCTGCCAGAGCAAGGGCACACAGTACGGCTGGGCTCTGCAAGCATGCCTGGGCATAACTGGGACAACCTGGTGTCTGCCTCCCTCTGGCAGGGAGACAGGATGGTTGGCCTCTTTGCAGGCATGATATTGATGGTGGTACGTATAGACTGTGGTATGGTCCTTTGCAACATTGGTCCACTAGTTGCCTTTTCTGTTAAACAGGTTTTCATCCCCCAGGTAGGGTGTTCTCCAACTTTAGAAAATTAATTTGGCTGCCCAAAAGGGGTGATTCTGAAAGGACAAGGCGGTGGAGCCATAAAGGTGCGAAGTGTGAAGCTTGGTTCAGTGAGCAGAGCAGGGTGCAATTCACCTCCAGCTTCTGGTCACTGGCTCTGTCCATGTGGAGGTGAACACATTCTTTCATGCCACAGAGGTGTGAGGGCCTGGCCAGGTACACTGGGGACACAGCACCAGACTGCACAGACTCTGCAAAATTATGGCTTCCAGCTTGCTGATGAACAAAGCCAGGACACTGCTGTCAGACTGCTGGAGAAAAACACTTGCAGAAAGTCATGGCCTATGTTTTCTCCTCTCTGAAGTTGGTAGAACCCTTCTGCTGGCCCCATCTCCTGGGCACAGGGCTGGATCAGTCCCACCTTCTTCTTGGGTTCAGTGGTGGCAGTAACAGCATGGCAGGACTGCTTGCAGGCCCCTGCGCTTGCTGGTTTTCTTGCTCTGAGGACTGATGAGTCAGGATTCCTGTATAGAGGAATCTCTTCTTGGAAGGCCAGTTTTGGCAGGACCTGCACAGAGAGGTGGAGCTCAGCATCTTCCCTCTCAGTTAAAGATACCTTTAGGGACTGTCCTTCCCTCTCAGTGGCTGTCCTAGGTGAGAACCAGCCCCCAGCATCCTTTTCCATGCTGTCCCACTTTCATAGCTGAATGACACTTACATCTTAGGGCTTTCCACCCTTCACCTTTCACTGGCCTGAAACCAGGTGTTAAAATCCTACATACCTCATTGCACAAAAACCGCTCTGTGATTCTCTGCTTCTCACAAAAAAACGTGTGCTTTCTGCTCCTTTAAAGTACTTTCCCTTAAAGGAAGTTGATGTTAAACCATGAGACATCTTGTTCTACCTGTACCAGCTCCCTTTGGATGGGATGTGCCTAGAGCTGGTGGTTTGTGCCTGCCTATGGGCAGACAAATACATGAGCAAGTTACTGTCAGGTAAATATTGAAAGAGCACTAGCCTAGATTAAACCCCATTCCTCCCCCTTTTTCGAATGGGGAAGGGGAGGGCTATGTCCAAATATTTCACATTAAACTCTGCAACATTCCTGCTTTTTCCATTTCTGAGGCATTGTGCAAACGTGCCCCAGCTCCCTGACAGCTCACATTAAGCTCTGTGGAGCTGCGTTCAATCACCTTCCCCTGGAAATCAGTGAAGGAGTGAGGGCAGAGCCATGCGGCAGAGCCACCGCTCCCGACTGCCCCCAGAATGAGTCACACCAGCAAAGGCTCGTCACTAATACAGTGGGCTTCCTGCGCCACGGTCTTCTTAAGCCTCTTCCTCCTTCTTTCTTTTCTTCCTGAGTTTTTATTCCTTGTCTCCATTTGTCTTGAAATTGCCTTACATTTCTTGTCTTCATTTTCTCCTATCCTGCATAGGTCTTTAGGGTTTTAATAATTAAGGGTGGAAAAAAAGCCAAAAAGCCATCCTTTTTCCTGCTCCCTGTCAGGCTGGAGGGCTGATCTCTGTGCAGAGGAGACTGGCCCTGCCCAACCCTCTTGCACCATTACTTACCCTGTGGGAAAGGTGGAGTACAGAGGTTGCCCTCAGGCTTTTTGAACGTGGCACACATCCTTGTTAATAAGTGGTGGGGATGCCATGGGGGAACACAGGTAGTGCATCCCATTCAGAGGTGGCAGAGGAGGAGCCAGGCAGTTTGGTAAAGAGGACAACCAGTGCCATGGTGCAGCTCAGGGTTCCTATAGGGCTTCTCTGTGTTCTGCTGACCAAGGCACAGCCCTGGAATGGTGTTTGGCCAGATGCCTCTCCCCTGAATCCCTGAACTGTTGTTGGGCGTGGGGGCACAGGGGTTTTACCTGATGTCTTCCTCCAACATCACTGAGCATCCCGAGTCATCCATTTGAACAAAAAAAAGACATCTTTTGGCTTAAAACTTGCTGATGCCCTGGTGAGCAGCCGAGATGGGGTGATGGTCCTCTAGCTCTGCAGCAACAAAAAGTCTCCATGGGGATTAGTAAGGCTCAGAAAGTCTCCCTTCCCACTCTTCCATCCCACTCTCAGATTCTGAGGGGGCAGTCTGTCTCTGGCCATCCATCTGTCTGTCTCAGCATCAGTGACAGGCACTGGAGATGGAAAGTAGCAGAGATCACTTAAAATTCCCTTTGGCCATGGTAAAGCCAAAGGCTGTGGGCAGCAGCCGCTCAGCTGCAAAGTCATGTCGCTTGCAGTAGCGGTGGGATGAGTTTTCCCACAGAAGAGGGCTGCAGGCCAGGTCCCACCCTTCCCTCCCACAGCTGTGGCTGCAGCCTCTCGTATTTTCATCAGAGAGGTGCAGAAAAAGCCTGAGCAGCATGTCAGCCTCAGTGCTCCTTGCAGCCTCTGTGGGTGAAAAGGCAATTCGTGCTGTTTTCAGAGGATCAGGAGCTCTGCAGACGTCGTGGATTTTCAGACAGGACTTGCTCTGGAACAAACATTTGTCTCAGCTCAGGACCATGTGAGACATATCCCTCTCCTGACCAGCATCCATGTTTCCGGACATCACCAGAATACACCTTATGGTCCCAGAGGGGTGCATGGTGGTTTCACTGAGTGCATTACAGCCAAGCTGCCTTTCTGCTCTCACCCAACCTATAGGCAGAGAGATGCCTGTGTTTTGCTGATAGATTAGTCATCACCGTGTTAGGGAGAAGCGTCCCATCCACAGGGCTGCCGGAATAGCTAATACCCATTGAAAATTGCAGAAAAGCACAAAAAGGCAGAGCTGTGCCAAATTACACCCATCTCAGAGCCCCCAGGTTGCCATGCCCGGCTGTGGCTGCTCCTACTGCCATGGGGATGAGGAGTAGGGGTGCACAGTCTTGCAGGGAAGCTGTGGGATGAGCCAGTCCTGGTCATGGAGGTGGCATGGCAGCAGTGGTGGCACCTGGGGATGGGAAGGGAGCTGCAAGGATTCTGGGTAGTGTCTTTTTGTGATCACTAGCATAGCTTTTCCTATAGGTTCCCCAGGTTTCAGGGAGCTGCCCAATTGGTGGATTCCCTGCCAAGAAAAGTCTCTCAGCAAATTGCTGCCATGAAAGAGATTGGGGTCAGCACCCAGCTCTGCCAGGGTTCCTGGGGAGATGCCATCTCACCACAGAGGTACATAACCATGTCCTTTGCTGTTCTAACACCACAGGAGACATAAGCCCACTCCTCTCAGTCCACACTCTGCATCAATTTCCTACAATGCTGAAGAATTTAATGCAATATATAGATATTTATAGATACTTATTTCATGCCCCTTTTTGTCTGTTGCTGGTTGGCACTGTGCTTGCATGCAGGAGGGTACTCACAGGAAGTATTTGAGATGCTGATAGTAATGTCTATGTTTAGTTTAAAATGATAGAAGGGCAGTTCTTGAAAGTGTGTGTGAAGACAGAGTGATCATTAGTGCATGTTTATTGAAGTTTACCAGCTGTGTAACAATGGGGTTTTCTTTGCCATTGGACTTCATTTCTCTGTAATTATGTTCCTAATATAGAAATAATTTGGCATTTATTTGCCACAGTAAAACTTCCCATTACATTTAATTTCAATGTGAAGATTTAAGTGTATTTAGGAGACTCAGTTGAAGACCTGAAATTAAATATTCCCGGTTTCTTCCTTCAAACAAGACAGACTCAGATAAATGCCAGCAATCATTTCCCATCATTTATGTCCATGCATACAGCTACTCCCATGAGCAGTGGCAGAGATGGTAACCCTTGCGATGTGGACAACTCTTTCAGCATCTTCTCACTGCCTTGCTCTGGTCCAGGGCAATGTGTTATGCTGATGACTGATGATCCTTTGTACATTTGAGCAGGGAAAACATACAGTTGAGGAAAAACTGCAGGTGTTAAACTCACCATCAGCCAGCTCAGTTACCTGTACAGTTTGCACTGCTTTTCAGACTTCTGCTTCAACAGTTGTGGTAGCAAGATGTTGCTCTTTCCAGCTGAGCTGGTGCTCAGGAGCAGCCCAGGTCAGCAAGCTGGAGCTGGGACATGCAAGAAGGTGACATCCTGTCTCAATGACACCATCATCCCCATGTTCAAAAGAGACCAGGTGGGCAAATTTCCTATACTTCATTTATAGTTAAAAGAATAGGCCTGGGAAACACATCCCATGATTGCCTGATGGTTTAGTGAGCTGCTGCAGCTTCAATAACAATGTGTGATTGGGCTTCCAGCACTGACACACAAAACAACCAGGCAAAACACTGCAATCAGCACTGCGGATGGTGACACTGCAGGGGTGTCACACTGCTCCTGACATCATTTTCTCCCTGGATGTACCAAGCATCAGAAGCACACACTGGCAATAATTTTTTTTTCCATCCTTTCTCAGAACTCCTCCTGGTAAGCTTAAAATAGCAGGGCTCAGATAATCATTAACCACTCTGACACATTGCAATGGGCACAGATTGAGAATTCATAAGGAGAGGACAGAGCTGGAACAGACCCACACTCCCCGTTCATCTCCAGCAGTATCATCCATCTCAGGGTAAAGCCAGTTCATCCTGGCCTTGCCCTTGCTGCTAGTAGAGACCAGCTCCCACCACAGCTAGAAAGAGGGAATAATAGTCTATATAATTGCTTAATATATTAATTTTCTCAGAAGTAGAGTAATATATAGGAAAGAGTATTTCATCCATATGTTGAAACAATTATGGCCAGAGCCAGAGCAACCTTCCCTTTTGTTAACTCTGGTTTTTCACCTTTGAAATGAACCCCAAGTTAGACTTGGAGAGTAACAAAAAAAAAAAAAAGGGAGGTGGCCTGAGTTGAAAGCCCACTTGGTTGTTTCAGGGGAACAGTTTGGTACTGAGCAAGCTGAGGATGAAGTTTGCGGCTGGGGGACATTTCTCTGACAAAAAAGAAATGCTGATCCAAGTAATGGGATGTAACTCTAAAGGGAAAACTGCCAAAATAAGTATTGGGAAGTAGAGCCTTCAAAGGGGCTTTTTGGAGAGCAGTCCCCAGAGGGAATCGGTGGGAACATTGTTGTTTGAAGCACTGGAGAATATGTTGTGCAGAGCCATCTTCTGCAAACCTACAGAAATCACCATGGGGATTTAATTTCCATCTCTAATTGCTGTGATCTGCACCTCATTTGGAGCTTACTTTTGTGTGCTTGTAGCTTTTAGCAGAGGTCTCTGCACAATAAATCCTTCATGTGTACCACAGCCAATGGACTGTTCCTGAGGTCACTGTAGAGCCAGCAAGGAGGCTCATTCTCCTTTCCTGTACAAGGGATTTATTCCCTTAATATGCTGCAGGTGTTTATTTCTCTGCTGGTATAGGAGCGTGTGCTTGTGTGTGTGTATGTGGCAGTGTTTTACAAATGCCTGCTGTGGACAGAATTGGGCTTCACAGTGTGCAAAAATAGGTATATGCCACACTGAAGGATAAAATATTTCACATGGCTGGAGGAAATGTGGTAAATCAGGGTTTTGCTGGATTTGAGGAAAATCAAGAAACTATGGGATTCATCTCCACAGTTGAGTCCTGAACTCTTGCAGAAGCTGACAGGACTTGAGAGGGGACTGGGTCCCCTTGGCAGTGTAGGGCGTCTGTGGACATCGTTTGGCTCTGAAGAGACAAGCTTAGATTTCACAGACTCATTTATTACAGAGCCAAGAAAGCAATGTGAGTCCAGGCTGCAGCTACAGCTTTCCTCCTCTGCCTTTGCCTCAGGGTTGTTCCTCCCTAGTTCCTGCTCTGTTCTGCCCCATTCCCGGTCCCTCATCAGCAGTGCCTCCAGCTGCTCATTAGACAAAACCCAGGTCTCTCACTCACCATTTCGAGCAAAGGGAAAGGCAGGGACACTTCACATTTCACCTCACACTGGGAGGCTGAGTTCCAAGTGTCAATGCCCCTTCCCACATGCACCCTCCTCCCCTCTCATCCTTCCCTGCTTACCTTCTTTTGGCTTGTCCTGTCACAGCTTTCCAGGTGAAAAAAGTTCACAGATTCTACAACCCTCCTTGCTTCCCCTCTCCCTTTTCATCCCTTCCAGTGTGTAATGAAAAGTAATGACAGCTAGAGCTGAGCCTGGTTCTCTAATGTAAACAGTTATTTACAGTTTTGCTAAAATTTCATGGCAGTGACATTTTTAGGTCACCTAGCTGAAGCAAATGAACTGATTAAACTGTTTACATTAGGTTTCATTAAAAAAGTAGCACTCTTGCCCAGTGTGGTTCTCAGTTCCTCAGGTTCTCAGACCTGATGTGGTACTCTGAAAGTTAAGGTAGTTTCCCACCAAGGTTAGCAAGAACAGGATCAGGTTTCCTAAGCCAAGGCAGTTGGATGGACAGCTCACTGGGTCCAGCAGTCTCAGACACCTGGGTCTGTTATCCTGGGGCTCCATCAGTGGTAATGATGGGGCTGATCTAGGGGTGTTAGAGGAAATATGCTCTCCCCAACACTGAAAGTATGATGCCAGCCTTCCCATCCTGTAGATATTCCCATTCTACCTTTTAAAGTTTTTTAATCATGGAGTGAACTACTAAAATCTATACTGTGTTTTTTAAATACTAAGAGGTGGGTAGAAAAATGTAGTGGCTCTGTTCTTCCCTAAATAAATGATGGGAAATGACTGTAAAATGAGCTTCCGAACTTGTGTGTGCAGAGAGGAATTTAGTCCCATGGTGCACAGGATGATAGCAGATGGATCAGAATAATACTGGGGTTTTGTGGATACCCTGTTTAAAGCTACACTAGAAACAAGGGAGCAAGTCAGAAGGTTCAGTGTTCTGGCCACCATTCATAAATATCTGTGTCTCACAAGCCAGGACTCAGTTTGTTCTTCATCTCATTTGTTTCTAGGATGGAAATAGGCAGCCCTATGGGCTATGCGTCACTATGACTCACCTTCAGGACAGACTCTCTGGGGGAAGTAGGGGATGTGTGAAATTTGAGGACCTTTTTCCTGCTGGGCTATGGGTACACAAAGACCTGGACCAAAACACACACCTGCCACTCACAGTCAGGTTCATCCCTCCCAGCCCAGGAACATTAGAAAGGAGACTCCTGTGTCTCACACTGCAAATGCCCACTGCCTGGCAAGTGCTGGGAGGTAGCGCATAGCACTGGGCTCAGTCCAGCTCCTAGGGTGGAGTGGCACCTCTATGGCTGGCATGAGCTAACCTGCAAAGAGAGTACAAGAGCTGCTGTGTCTGTGCCTGGCTGGGTTCAAGGAAGCCGCTCTGGGCTAAGCAGGACAGCAGTCTGCAGCAGAGGCTGTCCCACAGCTATCCCCACACCAACCATGCTTTCTGAAGTAGGCAGCAGAGAGACAAACCTGACCAGCGAAGCAGTGGCATCTGGTCTCCAACAGAGCTGTGTCCACTGACTGTGGTTTAGTGTGAGTCCTCTGGTGTTTACGAAGAGTTGTGCTTACCTAGTTTTTCCTTTATCAGTGACATTAGGCATCTCTTATCTACACAGCTGTCTCTTTCCACAAAAAAAAAAAAAAAAAAAAAAAAAAAAAAAAAAAAAAAAAAAAAAAAAAAAAAAAAAAAAAAAAAAAAAAAAAAAAAAAAAAAAAAAAAAAAAAAAAAAAAAAAAAAAAAAAAAAAAAAAAAAAAAAAAAAAAAAAAAAAAAAAAAAAAAAAAAAAAAAAAAAAAAAAAAAAAAAAAAAAAAAAAAAAAAAAAAAAAAAAAAAAAAAAAAAAAAAAAAAAAAAAAAAAAAAA
Source organism: Agapornis roseicollis (assembly GCA_002631895.1). Classification (NCBI taxonomy): domain Eukaryota; kingdom Metazoa; phylum Chordata; class Aves; order Psittaciformes; family Psittacidae; genus Agapornis; species Agapornis roseicollis. The sequence continues at coordinate 94,204 of NDXB01016907.1, forward strand.
AAAAAAAAAAAAAAAAAAAAAAAAAAAAAAAAAAAAAAAAAAAAAAAAAAAAAAAAAAAAAAAAAAAAAAAAAAAAAAAAAAAAAAAAAAAAAAAAAAAAAAAAAAAAAAAAAAAAAAAAAAAAAAAAAAAAAAAAAAAAAAGGAAAAAAAGTAGGACCCACCCAAGTATTTGGAACTGTTACATCCCTGTCCAACTGTGTTCACATCATACAAGAAGTATTTGATTGAAAGCAGGTGGAGGCAGCACAATTACCAAAGCCAGACCAGGTAAAAATGAACAGAAAGCAAATGGGATGAAGGAGGTTCTGCTATGCCAAGCCATGCCGTGCCTGTGGGAGGAGGGGTGCCTCGCTGATGCTGTCTGTTTTTTCCCAGGGGGAGTTGCTGAGCCCTTGTCGATGTGATGGATCCGTGAAGTGCACGCACCAGCCATGTCTGATCAAATGGATTAGTGAGAGAGGCTGCTGGAGCTGTGAGCTGTGTTACTACAAGTATCACGTCATTGCCATAAGCACAAAGAACCCTCTGCAGGTAAAGGTACTAGAGACATTTCAAAGTCTACTTATTCTTGTTTCTGTTTTTGTTTCTGGGAGCAACTGGATTTTACCTGTGTGGGTCTTTCTTCCCTGCACACGGTGATCCGTATGTCTGAGACACTTAGAAAAGGTTGTCAGGGGCTGGTCCAAAGCAGCCCCATGTTCTGCTCAGTGGTACCAGGGGGATCCCTTGGGAGTCTGCTCCTGCTATTTCTGTCCTTTGACAATTCCCACATTCACTTGCCTCCTGTTGAAACTGCTAGTGTGGTTACGATAGTGCTGTTACACCTCACAGCCCTTCAAATGTGCTCATCCCCTGGAGACCACAGGTATGCTGCTGTCTCCAGGGGCAGGCGGGGATAGAGCTGTTATGGGATTTGCTACAACGGAGCACACACTCTGTGACAGAGCAGTATCTTGAGACTCCACTTGTCTATACTTGTGCCATTAACACTGATCTCCTGCTGAGCCTCTCTGTGTTGGCACGAGGGATGGAGTAGGCAAGTGGAGTGCTCTTACAGCTCTCCTCTGTGATCCTGCCACCCTTTTCACTTTACTGCTTCCCTATGATCAAATAAATACATCCTGGTATGGCACAAGGGGTGTGTGATGCTCTGGCCTCTCCAAGCCTGATTCTCAGTGGACGTTTGCAGATATGCACACAACATCTTAATGTGGGTGGCCTTGAAAGGTATCAGAGGACCCACCTTTTTTCTGTTCCGAGTTCAAAAGACTTGTGTTTTAACAATCCCCACTGCAGGCTGGTAATTTAAAATCAAGATTCAGAATGGGGAATCCTGTGTGACTGTTAAAAATGAGATCAATTATCCTTAAAAGCTATTGATTTATTGTGGGGGCTACACCTGAAGATGGATTAATTGCTGCATGGCTTTGGTGAGCACCATTAGTGCCTCAGACGTAAGGAAGCATATTACATCTAGGTAGTACTGCTTAATTAGCATCATCTGGACTGGAGAGGTATTACAGCAGCATGCTGTGCTTAGAGATGGGGGTAATGTCGGTAATAGTCTGTCCAGCACCTGATGGAACTCTCTGGCTCTCTGATGCTTGTCCTGTTCCCTAACAGGAGGCAGGGACTTTGTCCCAGTTGTAGAGGAGTAGGATGGAATGCAAACTCTACTCTCTTCTCCAGACTGCAGTCTCTGTCTTTTTCCAGAGTTGAGGTCACTAGCTGCAGTGAGGAAACAGGAGCCCTTTAGGACTTCAGATTTAAATGAAGTAGTGAAATTAGTGTGATATCATGGGGAACTTTTGCTGGGAGGAAGGAAAATGATTGCCTGCTCTCTGTGAGTCCCTGCAGCTTCTGATTTGATTTTCCATGTGCCCTGGGATGACGAGATCGGTAGTTTCATCCCAAGGACCAGACCCAGGGTGTTTTAATTTCTTGGCTTTAGTAACTCAGAGCAGATTGAAACACAGGAGGAGAGATGTGGACAAAGAAGCATTTGTTTACTTCTAGAAAGCTGGTCTATGAGTGCCCTAATGCTACCTGTGTCTTATATTGGGGGTGTGATGCTGAGCAGCATTGAAGGTTTGTGGGTGCAGATTTGTAAGCATGTGTGTAGCCAGTCACTGAATGACCTCCAACCTTCAGGTGGCTCAGGGCAATGGGTCAATGACTTTCCTCCTGTTGCTCGTTCAGTTAACATTTGTTGGAGCTGTTCACAGACAAGCTCCCCTCCTATAGACACATTTCCAAAGCCTCAGCAAAGCATTGGTCTTTGTGGGCTCTCCTTTTAGAACGGGGCCTGATCTGATGGCCTTTGCCACAAGTACAAGGAATAAGTGGCAGGAACAACTGAGAGTTCAGCTCCAGGACGAGGGTCCCAGAGGACCATGCAAACCCTGGTCTCGGAAGCTTCATGCTGCTGGCTCAGACTTCACAGCACGTCTTAGAGAAGCACTGGGAGGTTTGGGGAGTGGGAAGAAGCAACTGTAGCAAAAAGCCAGCCGATCTGGAACAAATGCAGCATGTGTGGAGTTTCAGCTGTGTGCCCGGGCTCCCTGTCTGGTGCCAGCACAAAGGCACTTCTGGGAAGCAGATGCTACACTAGTAATAGTAGGTTAAATCCTGTGGGAAGCGGCTGATACACCAGGCCTCAACTTCCCACAAGGACTAAGGGCTTGGGCCCCCCGTAATCCATTGCCACATATGTCTTGTTCCTCTATGGCTCTCACCATGGTCTGACACTGGGAAAGGGAGGCAGAGAGCACCCAGGTGGCTGCAGTGCCCTGACACTATGTGCCATAACAATATGTCACAGCATGTGCAGGTGGGAAGAGCATCTTTTCTGCTCATTCTCCTTGCATGTGGATAACAGGGGCCACCTGGATATACAAGCGTGTCCCCAGGTAAAACAATAGTCCCTGACCTTCCTTCTCAGGGTCTGCTGGAACTTCTGCTCAGTTTTATTCTTACTAGAAAGCTCTGAATTTCTCAAGCACAGGTTTTAGAGGGCAAATGCTGTAGAAATGCATGGTTTCCTGTTAATTCCAGCCCAGCCATCATGGAGGCAAAGGCCACACAAACCTCACCTCCTTGTCAAATTAAACCTGTTGGAGTGATGCTCTGAGCCTGGCTAGATTTTAACCAGCAACATGTCCTACCTATCCACTGTGTCCTCTCCTGTGACAGACTGCTGGAAAGCCAAACCCAGGCAGCTGGCAGGCCCTGGGCTCCCTGAGGCGTGTCCAATTAGTCCAAGCACACCCGACATCCACATATTGCCCAGGACCTGCATGTTCCTCTGCCCATGTTCACATCTGCTGTCCCATTTTTGGAATTCCTAGAAGCACGGCATGGGCCAGATGTGTGTGGAGACTCATGGCACAGGCAGAGAAGTTGCAGTGAGGGGAACATGGTTCATGCATAATTAACACAGACTCCCTCCAGGCTGTTCTGATGTTTCATACCAGAGAGAGGCCTTTAGTCTGGTATTTTGGCAGAATAAGTCTCTATAAATTAAAGCCTCCCGTCCCATCCCTGTATTGCAGGCATTTAAGAGCAAAGGTCTTAAAGCAGCAATGGGTGCAGTAAGAGACTTCTTGGCTCTCCTTCCTCCCTGCTGCCTTTCCAGTATCTGAATAAGCCCCAGCATCTGTATGTGTACAGCAGGGAAGCTCTCACAGTGGTAGCATAACTTTGCTTGCTAAATTCATAAAAATAAAAGCCATCCTCCAGAAGATAATTGAGGAAGATGGCCAAGGCCTCATGACAGCAGTGAGTGGAGAGCCAGACCTAAGCAGTGCTGGGAATGGTCCACTTCAACCTTCTAGGAAAAGCCTCTGCCTGCTTGTGATCCTGGGTCTGAAGATTAAATTGCTGACTACCACGGCTCAGGATGTTAATGGTATGTACTAAGGGGACGTGTCAGATACAGCAATAAAAATAAACTGAACTGCCTGAGGCAGGCATGGGGGAGCTCTCAGAGGAGTGCAGGGAGGCTTTTCCAGCAAGCAAGTTTTCTTTGCAAGCTGCTGCAGTGAGACACAGATATCTTCTGCAGGCAAATATCTGCCTTGGATCTGCTCATGCTGATGCTTGGGAACCTTTGGAGGCTGCTTGAGCCAAAGAAAGGGAAATATGTATCAGGATTTAAATACTATCGTAATGACATTATTAATCTGTGTTACATTAGCAGTGGGAGTTTTCCCTTACAACCCTCTGAGCAGAGGCTCTGAAGCAAACAGGGAAACAGGTTTGTGCCTGTCTTGGTTTCAGCTGCAATAAGGTTATTTTTTCTTCCTAGTAGCTGGTGCAGTGCTGTGTTTTGGCTTTAGTCTGAGAACAATGCTGGTAACACACTGATGTTTTAGCTGTTCCTCAGTAGCGTTTACCTGGCTCAAGACCTTTTCAGTCTCATGCTTTGCCAGTGAGGAGGGGCACAAGAAGCTGAAAGGGAGCAGAAACAGGACATCTAACCCAAACTGGCCAAAGGGGTATGGGTATTCCATACAACAGAGCATCATGCTCAGGATGTAAACGGGAGGGAGTTGGCCGAAAGGAACTGATTGCTGCTTGGATCAGGCTGGGTATCAGTCAGTGAGTGGTGAACAACTGTATTGTGCACCGCTTGTGTTTTCTGAATTTTCAGTTGTCTTTTTTTGTTTGTTTCTTTCTTTCTTTCCTATTATTACCATCAGTATTGTTGGTATTATTTCTATTATCATTATATTTTACTTAATTTCAATCATTAAACTGTTCTTAACCTTCTTTGGATTCTCTTCCCCATCCCACCTGAGGCAGGGAGGTGGCAGGAAAATGAGTAAGTGGCTGCATGGTACGTAGTTGCCATGTGGTTTAAACCATGACAGTCCCAGGTACAAAATGTAGGTTATGAAACAGCGCAAGAGAACAGGAGTGACAAGACTGGCAGGCACTGGTCCTGGCTTGGCCTCTGGCTAAGATTATTCCAAATGTTAGACCTGGGCTCCAAACAAACCCTTTCTGAGGCAATGGAGAAACTTGTGGAAAGTCAGTCCAAGAGAGTGTTCTGTTTTGCACATGCACATCTGGGTGGTGTACCAATGCACTCGCCCAAGGGGGGTGGTGGAGCAGAGAACAGACAAACAGCTCTTGAGTGAATGAGGACATTTCTCCAGAATGGTCTGAAGGGATGAGGCCTTTTTTCCAGTACATGTGGCAAACCACTGCAGGTTGCTGCTTGGGCATGCTCTGAAGCCATTGTTAGTCTGGCACTCACAAAGCTGCCCCTGTTATTCTGCAGGAGCCTTTAAAGCTTTCTGGTTTTACCAAGTCCTTAGTTCTGCCCTGTTCAGCACTGGCAGAGCATCTGTAGAGCTTTCTGCCTGCCTAACAATCACATTCCTGATTGACAACCTGAGTGAGCTGCTGGTTGCTAAAGGTGCACTTCAGTACAGCTCAGCAGCTACCTGGGACTCAACAGTCATTATCAGCTAAGGAAAGAAGGTCTCCCATTTAGGTTTGCTCTCTCCCCGCAAGGTGGGATTGCTTGACACTGTGACCTTGCTGGAGTTTGAACGTTTGAGCTGGAGATCTGTAGGGAGGAAGGTGTCTGCAGCCAGGCATTCACACAAAGAGCACTGGGGGTTTCAGACGTGGTGCTAAAGGAACTCTGCAGTGTAGCTGAGACCTTTCTTTGCAACTCCAGTGGTGACCCAGGGACTGTAGGGTTACCCACCAAATCCCTGCTCTGCTGGCCATAGTAATGGTAGAAAGGGGTCAGGAAAATGTCTGATTTTGCAAGGGCTGTTATGAAATCTGAAAGGCACAGCACTGTGATTGGGGTGAGCTCCTGAGGCCCCAGTGCAGGGATGTGTCAGGGCCAGCTTCTGCAGCTGAAATTTATGAGTATGCTCCACCTCTGCACAGCTCTTGGAGCCTTCTGCGTGTGCTCTCACTGGCTAACATGCTTTATCCTCTGTCTCACCCTTTTTCTTCTCTCTGTGCAAGCCTCATACCATAAGATGTGTACGAAAATGGAATTAAAAGATTAAAAATAATGACTCCATTATTGGTGACTCTGACTAGATGTGGGATGCTAAATTGCTGCTCTTGGGGTTGTCAGAGAGGAAATACAACATTTATTACTTACTTTTTTTCTGGAAAATACTAAATTCTCCTGCAAGCTGGTTATTTTCCTCAGTGTTCAGCTCTGACCCATTTACCTTCTTGCCAGAGGGTAATCACACCCCAGTGCCACCTCCTGAAGAGAGTCGGGACTGCTGCTGTGTGTGTCACTGTCAGTTAGTGCCAGATGCAGGGGGAGAGTCTCCTACCCCCTGGCACAGCTGATGGACTCCAGCCTCTTCATTATCACTACAGTGAACTTCCCAGAGCTGCTGCCAGCTAGGCAGCATCAGGCAGCATCCCTGCTTGTGTTTCAGCCTCTCTGTTCCCAGCCAAAGGGAGCAGGGTTTCTTTGGGCTCATATGTAACTTCTTTGTGCTTTGAGCTCCATCCCTTTGACAGTATATTTAGTACAACACCTAAGCCTCTCTCTCTGCAAGGCACTGGTGCTGGTTGTTCATGGCTCCAAGTTGTAGAAAACGGCTCCTTTTTCTGTCTTTAAATGCTACCTTGGAAAGACCCCTTGCCAACACAGGCCTTGCAGCGTGCCAGACAGATGGTGAGGAGCCAGTCCATTGCCTCCTCTTGAGAGAGAAATGATGCAGAATGATTTGGCTGGCACAGGCACACATGGGTCAGCATGAGGGACCTGCAGTGAAACCTTCACATGCAGCACCAGGCACCAGGCTCCCTTCATTCCCATCCCCTCAGTATCTGACAGTTAGTGGAAGGGAAGATGAGGTCTGGGAAAAGGTGCAGGGGTGAAATTCCAAGCCCATGCACATAGCCAAACCCCCTCCCTGCCACATGCCTCTAGTCCTGGAGCTCTGAGCTGATGGCACCAGTTGTGGATTTGTCCTGCATCAGCTTATGGTGCTGTTGAGAATGAAGCTGAAGAGCGGTCGGGAGGACAGCATAGCTTCTGATCCCACCATCAGAATTCAGATTTGGAGGCAATGGGTGCTGGGTGGCCTTTTCTCTGTCGTCTTTGCTTTGTCAGAAGAGTTGCAGAGCTGTGCATCTTCTGTGGACTCCAGCACCCCTGCACCTAGCTTTGGCCTGTTTCAGCTGGCACCACCAAGCTTCCAACCTTAAGAGGAGGGCTGTTCATGATCTCAACTTCTTCATGGCAGAAAGGGGCCAATTGTGTGGCTGGATTTGGTGGAGGTGTGGAATACATCAGGCTATGGCAGAGTGGGCATGGGCTGTTGAAGGGATCACTCACTGAGCATTCCCAGTGCTCGGTGTTTGCCTTTGGCAGGGCCAGCTCCTGGAGCATATGGCAGGAAGAGGACTGGAGTAAGCTGAGCCTGGGATGGGGATGTGGCCCAGTCCTGCTTCAGCAGGGAGCAAACTCTCTCTCTGCTCTGCAGCTTTATGGCCATTTACTCTGCGGCCAACTGCAAAATAAGCTGTTACCGCCCACCTCACTGATGATGCACATCCCTGACATACGATTTGAGAGCTGACTGTCCCTGCAGGATGTAAGCCAAGGACCAAGGCTGGCAGAGGCAGACATTGCAGCTCACCTCTGAGCCAAACCAGGCAATCTCCTTCCAGTTGCAAGCCCCAGGCAGAAGCTCTCATATGTGTCTTTCCAAAGGCAGCCCTTTGCAGGGGAGTGCATTCAGTTCAGGGGTTGGTCACTGGACTGGTAGCAATGCCTGCCTGTACCACTATAAGTTGCCTGTTGTACTTCAGCCAGGTTTCAAAGTCCTCAGCAACTGAACTCCCTTCTTGCCCTGCAAAAGGATGGGCCAAGGCTTGACAGGTGACCCTGCTGTCGCAGGGTATGTTTGACAAACACACAGGGTGCTGAGGGCTTGACAGAGATGCAGCTTCACAGGGACACTGAGTTTGGGCTGAATCCAGACTGAACATTTTCAGTCCCTCTGAATCCTTTATACCTGCAGGAGGTTGAAGTCTGCATTTATCCTTCTGACAAGTCCTACTGAGATTTCAAGGGCATGTGTCTCACAGCTAAAGGTGGCCTATATGCTTCGATGCCAGGAGAGACTGTCTCTCCCAGTCTATTTATTCATTTAATTTCTGATCTGCAGGAGGGGCTACAGACCATGTCTCCAGGTCTTGTTAAAGAAAGTAATTTCTACTCTTGGTTTTTACAGGGCAGTTCTTTCAGCAGTGTAAATCTGAGTGGGGAGGTTTTATGCTGGATGACAGAGAGGCTTAGGATATTTATACCATAGTTTGTACAAAGCTGTTTGACATAGTGAACGGATTTGGGGAAGTTATTTCTACTTTCTTTTTTTCTTCTGGGAAAGAAGCATTGACATTTACCTTGGAACACAGCCTAAATGTGTCATCACCTAAAGACAGGGTGTCCTGACCATGGTAACTTGTGTTCTTTGTAGAATGTTTTGTGGGATGTGCCTACCTAGTGCTGTGATCCCGTCAGATCTCACAAAGTGGCACAGAGCCAGCTCATGGGAGGCTTCCAAAGGAAAGCCTGGCTCTCTGAGACAGTTCTCTTGATAGTAGGATGCCCTGGCTGAGGATGCTGCCTGGCCTCTATTTGAGGTAGCAACTGAATGTCCTGGCTTGTGATGGCCACCACAGACCTACTGTTATGGGGATGTTATATTTGGTGTCTTGCTCCCAGTCCATCCTGCCTCCCTCAGGTCTCTGTGCTTTCCTGCTGAAATGCAGGATTCCTCCCCATTGCCTCCTTCAGCAGTGCTGTCAGGAAACACGGGGCCATGCACTGTTGAACAGCTGCCATACTTCACCCCAGAGCATGGGAGACCTGTGGGCCAGGTAAAAGCATTTATGCTCGTAGATGCTCTTTGTGATGTCTGAAACCACCACCTATGATGTAAACCAGCAACATGTCCCAAGTAACTAATCTCTTCTTTTGTTCCTCCTTCCCCTTGTCCCATCTCCTCTCCCTGTTGCTTCCTCTTGCAGTGGCAGGCCATCTCTCTGACAGTCATTGAGAAGGTTCAGATTGCAGCAGCCATCCTGGGTTCCCTCTTCCTCATCGCCAGTATCTCGTGGCTCATCTGGTCAACCTTCAGTCCTTCGGCCAAATGGCAGCGCCAGGACCTGCTCTTCCAGATCTGTTATGGAATGTACGGCTTCATGGACATTGTCTGTATAGGTGGGTGATCGTATCTCATGGCATGGCTGAGGTCGCCCACCTGCTCATCTGTGGAGAGGAGCAGGAGATGGTGTAGAGTCAGCCTGTGCAACTCAGCTCATATTGAGCCTCCCCAGCTTTTCCTCCTGTGTGCTTTTGTGGCACCTGTTTTACAGTCCACTCTGCTTGTCTGGGGAACCCCGGAGTGTTTCCTTGGCTGGGCAGGCAGAGGGATCTGCAGCAACACCAGAGAAGCACAAACCTGTCTTCAGAGCAAGGAGAGGGTGGGGAGGTCTGGGGGAGACTGGGAAATGTAAGGCTTTGAAGACACTCCTTTTTTCCTGGAATAGCTAGTCAGAGACTGCCCCATGGTTGGGTATGGCAGGCTCTCTCCACATGCAAATCCTTGGCTCTCTGCTGGGAAGGGATGGCTGCCCCCTCTTTGGCCCACCCTGGAGCTGCAAGACCCAACCAGCCCAGATCATGGCCCAGCCTGGGGTCATCATCAGGTTGCTGGTACAGAGCAGCTCTGAGGACAAAGCTGCCCCACAGTAAGCAAGCCCAGAGAGCAAAGGAGATGTTGGCATGGGTCCCCAAGCAGCGTATCCCTGTGACCTTGAGCTGTATTCCCCATGTACATCTGCAGGATAAGGGATCATAGATGACAATACCTACGGGCAGAGACACTCACCAGCCAGGCTGTTGAAAGACTGATGGTTACCATAACAGTTTGGTGAACACCAGCTACCTCCAAACATGCTCCTGAGCAGTGTCCACCCAAGCACAGGCCACCAGATAATGTCAGTTCAAGTGGCCCTGCCAGGAAGCAAAGAGGGACCTAGAGACCTCTTCGTTCTGCATTCTTCCGTTATTCATATAAAGGCAGAAGGAGCCTCCCAGAAACTCAGTGGGACAAAGCAGTCCTCTTGATTTGGTGTATATATGTTTGTGTGCCACTCCAGAGGGAAGGAGCACAGCCCTCAGTTCAGCCCTCAGGAGGAGCAGGGCTATATCACAGCCATCCTGTTCCCAGGAACACTACAGAGCCACGGCTGGGACAGCCTCTTGTCTCATGGTGCTCTCTACACAGCTAGCAGACCTGGTGGGCCAGGCTTGCTGGGTTGGTGGCTTTTTCACAAACTCAGAAGCAAGTGGGAAGCATTATAGATGCTGTGAGTTACCATGTCTGTCTATGGCTTCTCTTGCTCAGCACCTCAGAGACTATCCAGAGGTGACTCCACTAGTGCTGTGTGCAGCATTCCTGGCGCTGCTACCAGGCAGCCCTGCCATGCTTGATCAGGAGAGATGATGTTCTGGACCATGTGAGCCTTCATATACATTTCCCTGGAAAAGCTCCCATGTGCCTGCAGCCAGCCCTAGGCTAAAACTTGCTTGTATTGTCCATCAGTACTCTTTGCAGTCCCAGCTGCTGCTGCTCTGGGGTCTGCAATGGAGGGGAAAGGAGCTCTGAGCCATGCTAGCTGAGGTCTGGTGTTCTTCTCCTCCTCTTCTCTCTCTGCCCAGGTTGAACCAAATGACAAATGAGATCTCCCTGGGGAGCTGTGACTCCCTGGTTAATGCAGTCAGGTGTTGTCCTCTGATGACTTCTCTCCTCCCCTGCTGATTTCAGGGGGCTACACTAGTGCTAGCCAAAGGCTGGTTTGTCCTGTGGAAAGGCCAGGCTGGATTAGACCAGCAGAAGGGGCTGATCAAAGGGAACTCTGCAGCTGGGTTTAATTCCTTGCTCATTCTAGCTATGCTCAGCTGTGATGGATGCAGCAATGCCAGCTCCCTAGAAGACTCACAGTATGTTCCTCCCCCTCTTTCTCCTTCTCCCCAACCTTGCAGCCTCACATAGAGTTTTTGATCACAGACAGGCAAAGCCAGCAGCAGAGATTCAGAGTTTTTCTCCTGACTGCCAGCATGGCCTGAAGTCTCTTATTACTCCTCCCTGGGCTTTAGTCCCACTTCTGCAAGTTCAGGATACAACCTTTCACAGATAATAGCAGTGACAACAGTTCTTGAACGACCAGGGTGCTGTCTGTGCATTTTGGTGACTCTTCCTCTGCAGTCCAGCCCTTTTCCCTTTTTGCTTTCCAGCCTGTGGGTGGGTAGGAAAGATTAAGGGACTAAGAAATGCTCAGTGATGTGGGAAGAGCAGGACATTAAGTGCACTCGGTTCTACTACACTGGGGTTTTTTTGGCTAGCTTAACACACACACTGTGCATTGCTTGGTAACAGGCTGTGCAGCCTTAGCTAGCAGAACATTAGACTGTAGGTCTAGGCTAATTGTATGAATTCCTATTGTTCCTTTCCCCAGTTAGACCCCAAGTTTTGCTTTCACTGGCAGAGGAGCAGAGATTTGAAAGACAAGATATTTACTAAAGAGCGGATGAGCTGAAGCAAAGTTTCTCTGTAGTTCCAGCCAGTTCGCACTTTGGTCCTTGGATGTCTCATGTCCAATGAGTTGCCAGCAGTATTTGTCCAGGAGGCCAGTTTACATGCCCTGGCACTGGAGGTGTTTGGTAAGACACTTCCTCTGACACTGTGGAGTCTCACAGCTGTAGATGACACCAAATCTGAAAAGATCCTGACTACCATCAGGCAGGGAGTACACACCTAGTCAGAAACTGCCCAGCTGTTTTGTGTGATCTACTTTCTACCAAGTCATTAAGGGTATTAAGTAGTAATTTGCCAAGACAGAGATATCTGTGACAATTTGCATAGGCAATCACATTGCAGCCCTATGCTTTTCATTGTGGAAACAAGGTGAGGACATGGATGCTCACTTGCATTTATAGCTCTCTAAGCACAGATCATTCGGTGATTGTTATCTTCACTTGAGCTATACTTGATCTGAAATGGTCACATTGTCTCCAAGCAGAGTTCTCAAAATATGGCTCTTAACTCACTATTGATCCATGCATCAAAATCCAGGGGTCTTGGGTTTGACCCTTAGCCACTCACATTCAGTAATATACTAATTTTCTTTGAACTTTGCTGCATCCTAGCATGCTCTATGAAAACAGTTATAAGGGACAGACATCATTTGCTACCCTTTTTGCCACCATGGAAACAAAACCACAATCAAAGTAAGATTAATCTCCTCCTCAAGACCAGCAGGACAGATGATACGGCCCCAAGTACTAGAAACTACGTTCATCTGGGCAAAATGTGTAAGACGGCCTTTCAGCATTGTTCTCCCCCTTGCTCTCAGACATCTAACAGGAGGGCAAGAAGCACTGGAAAGGGTTGCTTGGGATCTGTAGGAGCCTCCAGTACTGAAATTTCTGTTTAGGATCTTTAGAAAACATACGTCAAGAAGAGGCTGAAGAGAGATGATCCCAGTTTGTGAAGGAGGAACAAGACTAAATGCTTCCTGATATCCAGCCAGCCCCAACTTCCTTGATTCTGATCTCTTGTGTCCTCTGTCTCTGGTCATGTCTGTATAGGAGATATGAAAGCTGGATTGAATTAGAAACTGGTGATAGTGCCAGCATAGGTATTGCTCTTCTATGAAACCATCTGTAACACAGACATTTGAGATCAGCAACCAGGAAGTGAATGAAAAGTGAGATAGGGACTGTTCATTTGATTAACTACAATCTCCATGGGTCCATGAGAGGTAAATCCAGAATGCTGGCATAGGAAGGGATTAGAAAAAATGCAGTTATTAAAATACAGAGATAAATGGAGTGAACCTTCATAGGACTGTGTTACTGAGTAGTGAGAGTGTCTGTTTAGAGCTGGGCTGTAATCCTGAGAGATACCTGCCTGTTAATTAAATGAAGGGAAAGGAGGATTTGCCTCTCTCTCTGTCAAAGTGAAATTAGAGAAAGTCATAGTTTGTAAATTAAGGTGTCATGTGGGGTCAGGAGGGCAGGAAACCATCTCCTTTTAAACAAGGAGAAACTCTGCCAGATAATGAGAGCATGCCAAAGTCTAGCTCAGGCATTACCAGATTGGCTCCAAGGGGGAAGCACATCTCAGAAAGGCCATTAGCAGGCTGCGTGTGCAAGGCCATCATTGTGCCAACCGGCTCATGCTCACACGGGGGTATCCCCGTGGTTGGTATGCTGTGGCTTACTCCCAGTGATCTGTCAGTTTGATCTGCCTCCCTTTGGTGGTTTCACTGTCTGGTGGGGACTGTTTCTCTGTCTGTGCCCACCCAGTCCTTGCTCTCTTGACTCACCTTGCCTTGGTGCTGACAGCAGTGCACTTTTGCAAGCAGTAAATCCTCATGCTCTTTGAAGATTTTCCCTCTTTCTTTGGCAGCCAGTCCCTGAGGGTAGATGCCTTCACAACAGTAACTGCGCTGCAGCTCAATAGCACAAGAGACAGGCAAACCAGGACCATTCATCCTGCCAATGATTTTTGTTGGCACACCATGGCAATCCATTACAGATCAGGAAGTGTGTGCCCGCTGTTTTTAATCCCAGCTGCCAGCAAGAATAATCAAAAGCATCCAGTACGTCTGATGGCATCTCAGCACAACCGTAGGTAATAACATAAGAAATCAATAGCCAATTAAAACTGTTCCACAATGTTTGATCTTTCATAGTGCAATGGGAACAGTAATTAATGGAGCTTCCTTGAGACAGTCACAATTCAAGCTTCCTGCTAAGACTAATGTGGGATCATTTTAAATGAGATTTTTTTCCTAAAGGAAATGCCAGGCTGAGGTAGCCTCAGGTTGTTTTCTAGCAAGGTCACTTGGACCCTCAACATTCAAAGGATTTAGGAGTCCAAGCAAAATAAAGAGAAACGGATAAATTAGGTGTCTTCAAGGTCTTGGTCTTCACCTATATTGATCTGATTCTGAAAAGAAAAGCAGGTATTTTCAATTCAGGTCTTGCATAGGCCCCAGGGTACAAAGCAGGAAGATTTGCTACAGTAGCAGGGAATCAGTTTTGGGAAGCACCAAGCCCTAACATGGGTTTGATGGCACCCTAAAGGCAGAGCACAAGGCAGAGAATTTCAGCAAACCCAAAGCCAACAGACAGCAAATGTATATGGCTTTGACATACCTGCAAGAGACCCATGAAAGTATGCAGAAGCCTTCCATACTTCTTCCATGCTTAATGCACCGCTTACCATGCTGTACATGCACTTCTTTCCCAGTTTGCCTGTAAACTGGAGCTACTAGGAGCTAACTGGAGTGATCAGATCCAGGCCCTATCATCAAAATGGGCAGTTGGGATAAAGTCAGGCAGCCTATTCAGGGATTTTTTTCACTGTAAATCCTGGTTTGCATACATTCAGCCACAGGGTGCATGCTTGAAAAATCACTGAGCAAATCACTGCTTTATCATCTGTAAAGGGGAAATAGAGACAGGAACAGTCCCCAGAGGGCATGTCATGGGGCTCTGGATCCAGCTGGGCAGGATCATCCCTGGGACCATCCCTGAAAGCAGTCACGGAGGGCCCTGTATGTGAGCCAGCAGCAGCAGAAGCGATGCTGCACAACTGATCTACTGACTGACTTCTTGGCTGCTATCCAGGGAGAGCGGATGCTCAGAAAAGTCAAGACATGCCACCCCTCCATTCCTGAAAGATGGCACCTATTTTTATCTAATGCTGCATTGATTATTCAGTCATAGAGCAGAGTGGGACAGCAGAGTGCATGTGTGCTGCTTTCACCAGCAGGCATTCCTTCAGGGCTGAATGCACCTACTGAACTCCAGCGCAGCTCCAGCAGCTCTCTGCAGAACAATCATGTCACTGCTGATCAAAGAGCCATGGCGTTTGGACCTGGCTCTGAGCCCCTTCCCTTCTTGCAGGAAAGGAGCTTGGCTTCCAGCGCAACCAGAGCAGCACCTTTCACACATGTCCTTTCAACTCTACACTCCTTCACTACATCCATCCTCATGCAGTGTCTCACTGTTGCAACAAGGCTCCAGAGATGTATTTTGTCATGAATAACCATATGGTACTCTCTGCTCCAGTGGATCAATGTGTTTAGCATTCAATGAGGGTAACATAATTAACATTTTTGAGGGAGAAAAGAAATCCTTTTGCCTTATGAACTGCATCTTGTGCTTTTGAGGGTGATATGTTATAATCAGAATGATGCTTCCCTATCACTGAACCCCATGCTGGAATCAAGTGTCTGATGTCCCTGTGTTAAGTTCCCACTGATGGGCAGAGGCAGAAGTGTTCACCTGCTTGTCATAGCTTCTAAGCTATGGCAGGAGATTCCCTCATTGGCAGCTGATAGGATCTCCTGCACCAGCTGCATAAATTGTGCTGTCTAGTAAAGGATGGGAAAAGTCCTCAGCTCTGTGCCAGGCTGTGATTTTATAACTGCCTTCTGTCCCATTACTCCTCCTACTACAGCTTCTATCCCTGCAGACACATTACTCCTGGAGGTGGGGGGCTGTGGTCCATGGCATGTCACTGTGGCCATAGCAAGAGAAGTCAACTCTGTAGTCACAGATGAGGCTACAGGGGGTCATTCTGCATGCATAGGGGATGAGGCTGGTTTTTGTGTGTCACCAGCTCTGTAGGGAGCCAGAAGCAGAGGTAAGAAGAGATTAACATGAAGCCACATTATTCCAGCTCTGGGATAGCTTCTTAAAGTAGTGACTGATAGGTTCTTTTCCTGGAGAGGTGGCTACCTATCAACAGAGACATCTGTCAGGCCCAGACAGAACAGTCTGTAAGCAAGAACACTGCAAACAGGCCCATGGACTAAATTGCTAAACCTCTTCTGCCTGAAAGTTACTCCCTGAAGCAGCACTTCCTGAGTCAGCCTGAGTCCTGCCCCATTGCAGAGCTGGGTCCACAATACCCATATGACCACGCAGTGTTCAGCAGTTGTTCATGCAGATTAAATAATGCCAGGGAACCTGTGCCCAGTAGTACAGCCATCGCTTTACCTTCTCAGAAGAGGTACAGCCAGCAAACAAACCCACAACAGGGACATTCAGACAGCGCCACTGTGGGGCAGGCAATTATCACTACCTTCTTAATGCAGAGAAGTGTGAAGAGCTGAAGGTCCAGGCATTTACAATGCCAAGTGGGAAAATTCACTCTGCTCAGCCATGGCTGTATCATGGACCTCTCTGTGTCCTACAAGGCTCTTCTCTAGACCTTTGTTGCTGGCTTAGCCACTCTCAATTCCTTTCATTGTTTTCTTTCTTGTCAGCTCAGCACTGACAGAGCCCATAGGTGCATATGAACTCTTACCTGTTCCTTTCAGCCTGCATCAGCATGCACTCAGCTGGGGGTATCGCAGCCTCTAGAAAGGTCTTCAGATCTGCTGGAAGAAACCTGTATACCCAGAGCAGGAAGGCAAAAGTTTTGCCTTCCCAAAGATAGTAACAGATCAGAAATGATAGACCCCTGTCCTCTTGGCTCCTACTGCCTTCCTTAATTTTGTGTAGTGCCTCTGTGTGAGAAGTGAAGACTTTGAAGGGGAGAAGGGGGGATGAGACCTATGGGGACACTGAGGGGAGCAAACAGGAGAGGCCACAGTACCCAAGGTGTAAGGGTCCTGGAAATCTCACAGGAATTCTGGGATCTGCAGTGAAAGATTTTGTCATGGCTCTGGAGGACAAAGCAGCCAAACAAAGGCTGCACCATGGTGTGTCCCATTGTCCTGACAACAAGCTAGCAAAAAAGCACCATGAGCAACTTCTGCTTCATGTCCTTGAGGTGCTTTCCTACATGGCAGAGGGGAATCTCACTCTAACAGGACAGTAGAAGTAATTGAAATGTACACACTGACTTGCAACTTCAGAGGCACTTCCAAGTCCATTAATTTGATCTATGTGCCTACACGACCCTGGGGGAACCTGTGGTAAGGGTAATTTATACTTACCTTTATGTCTATCCTAACTGGTCCCTATTCCTCTTAGTGGAAGAGAACCTGGGTGGCTGGAGGGATTGGGCTCAGACAGGACCTGCATCGCTTAGAAAATGAAAAACTTTGAAACTATTCCAATTTTTTCTTACAGAATTTCATTTGCTAATAAAAGCAAAGAGGGAGGCACCAGTTCTACCTTCAATAAGCAAATGTCATGTTTTGATCATTATTGAACAAAGCATTTAGATTTAGCATTTAGAGATGACTGCTCATGCTGAGTATTTTAAATTCAGTGTCAGAACTGGAATACAACATTTTAAAAAATTCAAGACCAAATGAAACATTCTCACCTGTCTGAAAATACGTATTTATTCTTCTATGCTGGGGGACAGAAGTCTCACTCCAAGTCTCACTCCAAGAAAGTGTGAAGCCAGATTTCCAAGACCTACACAAACCAGTGCTGTTGTCTAGCTTTGCCTTTAAAGAAGCATCCCAGGAATGGCTGAGGATCTAGCATCACTGCACAGGCAGTGCTTTGGTGAAAGTAACATTAGCTATTGGATGGGAAGGTTCAGGATGCAGCTCAGGAGGATTGACTGCTGTGGTAGAAGCATAGTGAAATGAGAGCCTGTCCTGGGTTCAGCAGCAGCAGTCATTTTTTTGCATTCTTAGTAGCTGGTGCAGTGCTGTGTTTTTGACTTTCAGCCTGAGAACAGCGCTGATAACACCAGTGTAGCACCAGCGCTAAGAAGGAGAAAAATAACTGCTATTGCTGAACCCAGGACAGAGCCATGTATTTTTGATCCCCTCACCATGACTATCCACCTCCATGGACTTCTTTAAGGGAAAGTCTGGAAACTTAAAGGGAGAAAAGATCCATAAAATCACCCAGAGACCAGGGTGTTCATTTGTCCAGTGTTCCCTTCAATCTAGTGTGAAATGATTAGTTACTCTCTTCTTTGAAAGACCTAAGAAGATGTTCCATGCACACAACTTGGGCACAAAGTCATTTGAAGATATGGCGTGTTGCTGTCATCTCCATTTTAAATCTGAGAGAAGAAAGCATCAAGAGCTTCTATATAATCCTAGCTCCACAGCAAGAAGAGGAAACTTTAAGAGAGCAAGGGGGTATATGGGTAATGCCTCCAAGCATTATATATATATAATATATAATAATATATATATACTGGCACAGTTATGGGTGGTAGACTCACAATGCTGCTGGAGATGCATGATTCATGCTGGTGGAGCTCTCATCTTCATTTATTTATTTGCTTTTTCCAAGAAGAGTCTCATTTATTGCTGCCTGCATAGCTAGAGACTGCCCTTTAATCCTTTGCTTTATCGTGCGCTATGAATTAAATACCACATGAGTACAAAAGCCCTTAAGGGCACAACATCCATTTTGCTGTAGCTGTCTACAGCCAGCTGAGTTTACAGGAGTGCTTTTGTTTATGGTTTATCTGTTGCCTAAGCAAGAGTTTCTCTGGTTTTTATTTTACCTATTTTTCACTGTTATTTCTTGGTTTGTTTCTTTTTTTTTGTTGCAGTTTTGAGGCAGGGTGTAAAAGCGCTAGTCTGGGCAGGGCAGGATAAGGTTGTGGTGTTTAGTAGGCCATATGCTTGCAGTGGAAAATACTGCAGCATTTCTAAAGCGATGGTGGTGCTTTGTGTGGTTCCCAGGGTCAGCCCAGCTCCTCTGTCACAGATGGCATCCTGATGCTGTTTTTCCCACTGCAAATAAACCATGTGGGAGTTCTGAACAAAAAGGGATTTCCTCTCCCTTGGACAACTGCTACCAGCTCCTTAATTTTGCCAGTCTCTCCTCATTTTGGGCTTTATCAGCTCATCCCTACAGGCCCAGCCTGTGTCTTGTAGAGGAACATGCCAGTGAGCAGAGGACATGGCTGAGGATGGCTGCTCTACAATGAAGGCAGCACCTTGCAGAGAAGCTGGCATCTACCTTCTAGCCATAAAAGCCCCCCAAACACTCCTGCAATATACTGTCTCAACCAGCTCCCCAAGCCCCATGACAAGCAGCCCTACCTGTCCTCTCAATTCATCCCATTGGATTAAGTGTTCCTTCTTCTGTAGCTACAAATGCCATGTATGTGAGATGGATTGCTCCTTCTCCCAAGAGGAACCCGTAGCATCTTATGCACATGGGAATTACTGCCACATACATGTATTACATGAACTCATAACGTGCTGCACAGCCACAACCTGGAAATTGTCTCTTGCCATATAGCTCAGCAGCATTCTGCAAAATCACAGTGATGCTTGCAGGAGATACACTGCCTGCTGGACATCAAGAGCTTCCCTCAGGAACAGAACACCTGCCTCCTTTCTCCCCCACACTCTGCCCCAGTGTGGAAGGCAGTAAGGTCTGCCATCATTGCTCGCCTGGTAGAATAGCAACTATGGGGGACCCTCTGAGATGCCGGCACACTGGATCCATCTCCCACCCAGCAGGGCTCTTAATGAGTCTGGGGGTAGGTGTTAATGGTTGCAGGGAGCTTGGGGTGTAGTGTAACCACCCGCCCAGATGGGACCTGCTGCTCCCATTGCTCTGCCAGATGGAGTGGAGGAAGCAAGGAAGGAGAAGGGCTCCTGCTGCCTTTGTGGGGGGTCCTTGCTCACCTGGGGCTGAGGAAGCTTTGAGGCAGAAGCACCCTTGAGCCCCAGCTTGCATGAGAGGAGATAAGTTGTAATAAACACAAGGTTTGCTGGTTAGTTGTGAGCCAGCCTGTTTGTGCTGTTAATGACCCAAAATGCAAGAGTTCCCACCTCCATAAAATACCTTCCCAAGACAGCTGGGAGCAGCTTTTCCATATACACTGGTGAGGGCTCTGCCCAGGCCAAGGAGGTCTCACCCTCTGAGGGGCTCAGTTTCAGTTTTGCTGGAGTTGTGGCCCCTGTGGCCTGAAGAGGTCTTAAGCATGGCATACACATCGCTGTGAAAGCTGCCTGCCGTTGGAGCCCTGTTGCAGCAAATGCGCTTAAAGGGCAATGAGCAAAAGGAGTGTTTTATCTTCCCTGGACCCAAGAGCTCCGTGATGGCACATGTCATCCAGTGATCAACAGTACTCAACAGGGTCCAGCCATGCAGC
The DNA here is from genome assembly GCA_002631895.1 of Agapornis roseicollis. Taxonomy (NCBI): domain Eukaryota; kingdom Metazoa; phylum Chordata; class Aves; order Psittaciformes; family Psittacidae; genus Agapornis; species Agapornis roseicollis. The sequence goes on from NDXB01016907.1 coordinate 114,328, forward strand.
CACCCAAAACACAGCCCAGATTTGTACATATTTTATCAGTTCTTGAGAGATTTAAAAATGTGCACGGAGAATGATTGATAAGATGTCTGATTATAATCAGCTAATTATTTTTTCCATATGCCAAGAATTCACTGGAGCACTAATCATTATGAACACATTTTCAGTTTATACTATACATCATTCAATGCTGGCAATTGCTAAGCTTTCACAGCCTGCTTGTATAGTTCCAGGATTATTCAGAGCAGACCTTTGCTAATGTCTTCTGGAGTAGCGACATTCTGCTCACTGGTCCAGTGTCCTGCAACGACTCTAAAAGACAGCAACAGAAGTTCCAATTCGCCTGTTATCTGAACTTCTCCTGTATGCAGAATAAGCTCTTGAAACATTCTGGGAACAGAATTTGTATTTTGGGAAGTGTAGGTGACAGTTATGAAGGAGTCTATGCTTCCTGTTTGATTCCACCAGAAAGCAAAGGATCCCTGAAAACCCGAATGTAGCAGTAGTTTGTATGAGAATTGACTGTGCGATGAAAGCATTCCTGAGCTGAAGAAAAGTACGATGTGAGGATAATGGACTCCAGAAAAGCAGCGGCAGCAGCCTCCGGGGGCCAGAGCAGGGAGTGTCTCCTGGGAAGAGAATCTGAAGGATAAAAGAGCTGCGAACAGCTCACGGCTGCCAAAAGGGATGATACTAAAGGCACAACACCAAACTGTGCCTATGCAGGGGAAAGCTCAGAAGCGTGGGAAGAGAGCACTGAGGCTGCATTCGGAGCTCTTTGAGGACCCCAAATCGGCAGTTGCAATCATACAAGGGCAGAAGGAAGAGCCTGCAACTAATGAAAAGTTTCTAGAAATCACACAGGCAAGGGGAGCTGTCAGAACCAAACCCCTGGATGACCATCCAGAGATAGAAAAGGCAGTAAGAAACGGGTCCATATGCATACATAAAGTAAGAAGAGCACAGCAAGTCTAAGAGCTTAAACAATATTTGATACAAAAAAGGGCCAAAGCATTAAATGTTGCTTTTGTTTCAGTCTTCAAAACTTAACTAAAATAATTTTAATGAGGAGAAAGAAGCCCAGGGCAGAATCAGGAAAGAACAGACTCAAAAACATTCAAATGAGTTAGCTTTGTCCTTGTCAGCATGTCCTAATGAACTTCAGAGGTAGCTGCAGGGGCAGGCTCTGACCCATGAGCATTTCATCATCAGGAACTTGGGAGGACGCAGGAGATGCCAGGCAGCTAGGGAAATGCAAGCAGAGTACCTAGCTTTAAATATAATCTCTATCATTAACGAAGGTAGAACTGAAGATCAAGAAAATGAAGGGCAAATCAGCTTTACTGATTCAGAGATATTAGAACAGTTTTGTGACTAACCATGTGATGAGCATGAGAGTATAATTGTATCTAATCTGGGAGGGTAATAGTCCTAGGGGCTGAGGAGGAAGCACACAGGTATGCCATAATTTGGGCAGTGCTCTTGGTGCAAGCCAGAGAAGCGTGGTCTAGATTAAATAACTATACCAGGTGCACAGCCAGTCAAAAAACTGCTTTCTCAGGAGTTGTCAGTGGTGTGCTGGAGGCTGGAAACACATTCCAAGTAGGACTGCTTTGGACTCTGCTCTCTTCAATATTTTTATTAATGGCTTCAATAATGAAACAGGAAGAGCTGTTATAAAATTCACAGCTGACAACAAGCTTGGAAAGGCTGCAAGCACTTTGGAGGATCAGATCAGCAATTGAAATTATCTTGGCAAATTGGAGAAATCAACAAGATAGAATTGAATAAAGAGAATTGCAAATAGCTACCCTTATGAAGATGAAATCAGAATCCCAAACACAAGCTGGGCCAGGCAGTCACACTGCCAAAGACAGCGACATGCCAAAAACTGTGACATGCCAGTTTATTTCATCAGGGAATCAAAAGGAAGGTTTACAATCCTGATCTTTCACCTCTCTGCTCAGGGGACTGCACCCTCCTGGGGAGTTCAGTTGCAGAAAAAGAAGAACAAAATGAAGAGGTTCTGGAGGTGATGAACAAGAGTGAGGAAAGGAAGGGCATTACCTGATTCTCCACCTGATCAGTGCCAACGTTCACATCTTCTCTCCCAAATCAGTCCAAGTGCAGAGCCGCACTGGTGCTATAACATTACTTTCAATTATGAATCTACCTCTCCCCATGCCTTGGTACATCTTCTTCCTCATTGCCTGCAGAGCATAGCTCTGCAGCCTTGAGTCTCAGCCTCTGGAAGATTTAAATATGCTAGATTGTTTAAAGAACCTGTCATATTCAAGGGAACTGACCCTGCAACAACATGAGGGATGCCACATACTAGGTCCACCTTTCCCCTCTCATATTTCCTGGAAAAGGTCCCTCTGGCTCTCTTTTCCCACTTTGTCAGCAGGGACTATCATGCGTCATGAATGAGGGATGAAGTAGAGAGGATTGCAGTGGAAAGCAGTATGATTGGAGGGTCCAGTGGGAACTCAGTGACTCATATCGCACATACTGTGAGATACTTGTGAAGCTGGGATGAGGCAGATATTCATGGTTATTTCTAAAGCCCTTTTTGGAATGGAGTAATCTTATGGGGACTATGTATGAGAATTTGGGGAAGTGGTGAGGCAGCCTAACTTGAGTAAATGCAGAGCAAAAGTTTATATACTTTACTGTACAACAGTAGAAACCTATGGTTAGGGTACATAAATGAGCCCAAAGAGACCACCTGTGGTCTCTAGCACTCTGCAGTGTGCAGAGCCCATCAAACAAACATCACTCTCCTGGCTTCCTTGTACTGTTGGCCACTGCTAGAGACAGGGTGCTATAAGAGACAGACCCCTTGTGTGAACCAGTGCAGCCACTTTTCTACTCTTGGGTTAAGATAAAAGACAGCTAGGATGAAGCATGTAGGATGAGATTAAGGCAAAGAGATAAGTGAGAGCTGAGCTGCAGGAGCTTTGTAAACAAAAGTGGGGAAATTTTAGATTGTTACAAAAGATTAAAGAATTCCCAGAAAGAGAGAGAAGGGTTTGTGTATGCAATGATGTCAATAGAGAGAAAGGCCAGCAATGCATGTGTTACCTCCCAGGAGGGCTGGTTTACCTTGGCCTAAGTCACTGCTTTTATGGATGCAAACCTTTGCATGCTTTGATCAGAACTGCCATAGTCTTCCCTTGACACCAAGCAAAGGAAGCGTCAGAAATGGGCTGAAGCATGGCAGCTGTGTCTGAGGTGAGACTGCATTTGGAAAAGAAACTGAAGGGTGAAAGTGCTGCTGAAGGTGGAAACAAGAGGTGACTGCTCAGGTGGCAGGACAGGAGCTTTATGAGGAGCAGGATGGAGTAACTGACTTGAATGAACTGTGATTTTTTCTCCTGTAGGTCATGAGAATGTCAGCACAGGGGTGATGTACTCACTTGTCAGCAGAAGCCTCGTTTTTAATGGTTTCTTTACTGGTAAATTGGAGAAACAGTTCCTGTCCCAAGATTTTACCCATCTCTTTCAATAAAATATGTGGCATGTGTTGGAATAAGAGGAAAGTTAATTAGAGGCTGAAAGTCCTGGTGACAGGATCACTTGGTGGCAGAGTCTGACAATGTGAGAAGGGGACTGCTTGTCATTTCTGGAAAACTACTGCTCCAAAGTTGGAGGCTCACAATTGCTTAGGTTAATCTTGGGATGGTAATACAGCAACTGACTCTCCCTCACCCATCCAGAGCCACAAGCAGAATTGCCCTTATTACATCTGGGTTTTGCCCATGTTCTTCCAACAGCCCTTCTAGCTATTGGGCTAGTCTTGCCACAGGCCTCCTGATGGCAATGCACCTCTGTCCTGACTAATCTCAAGAAACAAAGGGCCACCTGCACACAGCCCATATGTGTCCATCCTCAGCACCAAGAACATTTCCTTGCACAGAGACTTCCCATGTGGATCATGTTGTGGTGTGGGCAGGTATTTCAAGGCTTAGAGAAATCTTGCAGTGACATGAGCCTTACATCTGTGCTATGATATCCACCCTTGGTCATGCTTCCATTTCTAACTCTTGTATTTGAAGAGCTCAGCTCAGGGTTAGCTGTGGCAATCAGTAGAACATAGACATTAAACTGCTTTCACCAGTGCTAGCTCTGTTGCAGACTGCATCTTGATCATCTGGAAGAGAAACAGTCCAGTTATTCTTGCTCTGGGATGAAAAGGGGTGGGAGAGTGGTGGTAAGTGGAAAAGATGCCTTTCTGCAGAGTCAACAGTTGTCAGCTCATTCTCCCAGATGCTGTGGACATGCACTGATTTGGCATTCAACTGCACTGACACAACCCTTGCCTAGCTAACCTGTATTGATGCTGCTTACCTGTTGCTGTAAATCAAATCTGGCACCAGGCTCTGTGCACTTTGGAGCTGGGCCACTTACTGCTAGTTTTGCATAAGAGCTGTGGTGAAGTTCTGGGTACTCTCCCATGTATAATAAATGAAAGGAAGAGTAAGACACCAGTGTAAGCAATGTGTACAGGTTTGGTATGGCCTATTGCCAAGGTATTGTTCTGTTTGCCTGTGCTGTGAAGCACAAAGCAACTTCTCAGCTCTGGGAAGTAATCACTGCACCCAGCACCATCACTAGTTCTGCCTGCCTGAACTCTGCAGTTCCACAGGGCTGACCATGATCTGTCCCTCTGCATGGACTCAATAACAAAAAAACCACAAGAGAAAGAGCGAAAAAGGCTAACATATAGAGAGAATGAACACAGTGAAAAGAGATCAATATGGTTTTCTGTACATACTTTTTCAGATTCAGAATGTGTTAATTCAGAGCACTGCACTGGGTTAGCCCTGCCATATTAGCTCAGAATTACTATGTCTTGACCTGGGAACAGCACAGCCGCACCAACATAGCAATGCAGGCAGAGGCATTTTTTTTTGACTTTGCTGTCAGGTTAATGATCCTACCACATCATATGGGCTGTCTCCAGCTCCAGAGCCATCTGGGAGATGTTTTCATGGCACAAGCCATTGCAAGTAGAAATATCTAATATAATGGCCAAGTCTCCATCTAGCCAGCTGCCCTGCTTCCATTATTGGCCATGAACAGCCTGAAAAGTGAAATAAGAGTGAAATAAGAATGAGACAAGTGTATGCTATAGTTTCCCTGAATACTTCTTCCAGCATTCAACAAATTTTCAGCTCAAGGAATCTCTTCTGAGGCTGATCCAGCCAGGTCCCTTCATGAGAAAATGGTAATGAGAACAGCATGTCTCCATAGGAGTTTCCTTTCACCAGCACCACAAACAACAGATTTCTGGACCAGCACGTTTTGCATAAAACAAGAGATTTTCCTTCTGAAGAGGGTGGTTTTCATGGAGGTTCCATTAAGAAGAGATTTTATGACGCAGAGAGGGCAAGATAAACTCAGGAGGAGTGGAAAAAGATCAGGCCGCTACTAGAATTCATCTGAAGTTCTTATACAGACATTTCTGCAATGAAGAGAAATAAGTGCACAATATGTAGCTCACACCAACCTGCTATCTTCCCCACATACACAGGATTTTGCTTATAGAATAATTGCTTCTAGCTGGACAATCCTAGTTAAATACAGTTCTTCCTGAAGGATTTCCCTCTTAAGTCTGGCCTTTAATTGGAAAGTTTCACCTCTGTAAATAAAAATGATGCGAGAGGGAGGAGTGTTTTTATAAAGGGATGCACAGAACTGAACATAGGAATTCCAATCCTAATTTATCTCAGGCAGACAAAATTTGTTTCTATGGGAGCATTAAGCATCCTGAAGATTGATATAAACTGATGGGCTCTTGCTTACTCTTGGCATTTACTCTTGCAAATGAATCACTGTTACTTCCGCCCCCCTGCCTACCCTTCCACTTGGTTCCTTTTTAATTTTACAGCTTCCTGAGCTTGACACTGGGAAATCAATAAGTAATATAGAGCCCAGTAAATACAGGTGAAAACAAGTTACTTTGTACTTTTATAAATATTGGGAAACCAAAATAATCTAAGAAAACAGGTGCTCAGTTGACTCAGCAACCCATCCATCAGCATCACACAGTTAATTGCGTAAGATCATAAACATTTATAATTAGAAGGCAAACAAACAAGAATTTTATAAACAGCCCTCTTGAATCAGGCTGTGCATTAAATATTTGTGATAAGGTAATTAAGAATAGATTTACAATTCTCGCTCAGTGTTTAATACTTCAGAGAATGGATTTGATTCTATGGAGAATGCTCTACAGCCAAGGAAAGAACATTCGATTTCAGCTCTTTTATCCAAGGCTTAAAGTGGTCTCAGAGAAACATTGGCTCTGCCATTGATCAGAGACGAATTTCATTCATTACAGATCAGACAGCTCATTTAAATATATGTCTAATGTCTCTTGTCATGGGCTTATCCACTTCAGGCCTGCTTCAAAGCTCTGTCTCCTTGGCTGGATCTGCAGGCTTTCCCTAAGTCCTGCTTTTTATGGTTGATGCTTTGATCAGAGGACTTCAGAATTCTCAACCATGTCTCAAAGTCGGGAGGAAAACCTGTGCTTTTCTATTAATACATCATGGTGTTTTGTTATGAAATGCCAGCATAACTGCAGGATTACAGCTGTGTAATTTCAGTGGTCTGTGGGAACCAGAGGGAAGATTTCTCTCATACTGTAGTGCCCAGTGCCATTCCCCATCCCAGAATAGCCAGATCTGCATACTTCAACTATCCAGTGTCATTACTTCTACAGCCAGCAAGCAGGCTCAGCACCCCAATACAACAACTGTGAGAGTTCCCCTGAAGCTAATCTGTGATCAAGTCAGCAGGGCTTCTAGTTATGCTTAAAACCAGGGAGACTAGAAACTCAACCTGTGCTTAAAGTAGGATTTAAACTCTGAAAAATCAGATGCAAGCTCTAAGAAACCAGGGGGCTGCACCCCATCAGCAGTAATGGGGAGGTTAGTTGTAAGGGTAAGATGACCTTCAGATATTTTAATTTTTGATATAGCACAGGTTTACTCCAGTAATTATTTGGCATCGGAAACTAGAAAAGTCTGGAAAAGGTGACTGGAGAGTAAAGCTGTAGCATTTGATTCATCAGGGATAGCCATAAACCACTTTATTCTATGGTGACCATCATCTCTCCACACATTGCTGGTTAAGACAACCTCCTCATTCAGGCATGATTTGGCTTCTTATTTCTTGTGGGTCTTTTGTTCTTTGCTGTTGTATTTATATGCTTGCAACAGGGCAGGGAAGAGAGCTGTTCCTCCTAGGAACAGTTCTGATAACCTTGATCCTGAGCAAGAATGGTGAAGCCATTGTTATTAAGAACAATGAAGCTATCCATGTGCTAATTTACCCAGTCCTATCTTGCTGGTCTGGCTTCAGTTACATGAGACACAAAAGCACTTTCACAACATACAGATTGCTGCAAAACAAGGAGATTCAGACCCCCTCATTCTGCATAGATCCCACTCTGTAGCAAAGCTTGTCAGCCAGGGTACAGTGTGTCAGCTGAATCAGTCTACATGAGATGTTGCAATGTCCTCCAGCCTCAGGGGAGAAGAGCAATGAGTGTTGCAGTTACTACTGGACCTAGTGCTTCAAAGGGTCTATCCACAGAGCCCAGCAGGTTGAATAATAAGATCTTAATGTTCAACTACTGTCATCATCTGAACAACTTCTAACATTATTTAATCCTTCCATATTCTTGCAAGGGTAGGGACAGAGACTGCTGAGAGGTGAGCTAACTGCTGGTGGAAGAGCCTGAACTGCTTGTTGTCTTGTTCAACTGTAGAGAACATTACAAGTCAGGTGTCCCATAGCTCAGTGCCAACCCCTGGACATCAGCTCTGGTATACGCAGATGGCTAGCAGGTCATACACATAACATGCATACTCGGAGCACACTCGGCATCAACTTATCTGCCTTTTCTTTCAAGTATGTTTTTTACCCCCTTGGAAGGGAGCAGTGATGTACAATGAGGGACCTGCTCTGCAGATACTTCATTGTACGCAAAACTTTGCCTAGGATGACAAACCATTTACAGGTATTGACAAACCTTTTGTTTTGCTCTGTTGTGGCCTCTGGCCTCCATGTGCATGTCTGCTCTGCTGCTGTGTGTGTGGGGAGAGATTCGAGCTGTGCACACACATGACGCTGGTGCAGCAGACGTCACCAGCACGTCAGAGCCAGGTACACCCCCTCCAAACACGCCGTTAGCTGGGTGAATCATGCCTATGCAGCATGCAAAACTCGTCCAGTGATAGATGAACCTCAGGCGTTTATTGGTAAACAGATACTGTTTTGCTGTAAGGGCATAACTCACTCTGCTGCATTTACGATCTGTTTATTGATTGCTGGGATAAAGCTGTAATCCTTTTAATTCAGGGGAAAAAGGATCCAGCAGAGCAGGCGCATCGGTGCTGTGCCATTCTGTAATTAAAGTAGGTGATTTATCATTGAATAAACACTGGCTGGGGAAGAGCCGAGCTAACCAGCTAGCTGGGGGCAGGATGCTGGGGTAGGTTTATGGTTCTTTCTAAAGTTTTGTTTCTGTTTTATGTTTATTTCTTTCCCCCTTCCCTCCAGGTCTAATAATACATGAAGGGCCCTCGGTGTACCGGATTTTTAAGCGGTGGCAGGCGGTCAATCAGCAGTGGAAAGTGCTGAACTATGACAAAACAAAGGACATGGAGGAACAAAAAACAGGGACCAGGACAAACCAGCGCCCCTCCTCCCAAACCACCCACTCGTCCTCCACTGGTGGTACAGCCACTAACTCCGCTCCAACCGACAGCGGGGCCCGGGCTGCCGGCCATGCCACAGGCACCCTCTCTGACCACCACTGTGCTTATACCATCCTGCATATACTCAGCCACCTGAGGCCTCACGAACAGAGGAGTCAATCTAGTAGTAACAGAGAGCTCGTCATGAGGGTCACGACAGTCTGAGCCGAGGAATTCAGGAGGCCTTAATACAAAGCGGAGGAGACAAAGAACTCGTACGGCAGAGGAGCATGGTGTGCCTTTTTCTTTCTCTTTCCTTTTCTTCTGTTTTTTTTTTTAATTCCTTTTTTGTTTGTTTGTTCGTTTTTTCTTCTCCTCTCCTTTTCTTTGTTGGAAACTGCACAAGATATAAGAGGCGGCACCTGGCCAGCCAAGGAAAACAAGCAGGTGGAGGGAGAGCTGCACACTCATGCTAAAGAGGTTCACGTTTTCCAGGCTGTTTAAAAAA